>CP125976.1:72988776-73160227 GCA_030063025.1 Avena longiglumis | reverse complement strand
GTGGAATTAGTTCATCCCGATGGATATATATACAAAACTAGTATCACCGAGAGTGGACAAATTTGATACTAGTTTTGTATATCTATCAAATTTGATACTAAGTTTTCAAACTACGGGCCCTCTCGGTGATACTAGTACCAAATTTGCCATGGATCGAGAATGGAATTTGTTCATCCCAATGACGGATAGATATGCTTTGGGACCTCTCGGTGATATCACATTGATTAGCTTGCAAGCAAGTGATTTGATCACTAGAATGTTATATCACGAAAACAAGAAAAGAGTACATGTCAGTAACGATAGCAAACTAGGTATGGAGATACCGATGATCGAATCTCCGACATGTAATATATCGCGAAACAAAGGGATTAAGATACTAGCGTAAATGGTTCTCACAATCACAAGAAAGTCATCGTTGAATGTGTGGGAGTCGTATGGATCTCGGATCTAAACGATTATTGATCGAGAGGGTCTCGATCATGTCTGCATTATTCACGAACCGTAGGGTGAAACACTTAGGAGACAACGACACCATTTGGAGAAAATAGTTTCATCTTGAATAGAATAACAAGCGCATGAATTTATTTCACTAGATCTGGCGGTTTTCAGGTGAAATTGCAGAAAGTGTTTCTGCATGTGAAATGAAATGCTAGCAAGGGGTTATATGTGAATGTCTGTAACTATAGTAATTGACAAAATTCTGAATAAATAAAATGAGTTTTATTTAATGAGAGTTTGCATTAAATTTGGTGGAAATTTAATGGAAATTTGAGTGGGTTTGAGTGGAGAAAATTAAAGGGGCATTTTGTGAGTGGAGCTTCCACCCACATGAATGGAGGGAGGCAAGGGAGCATACCCCATGCGCCGTCCACCCCCTTGGGGTTCCCCCATCCTCCTATAAAATGAGCCCCCCTTCCCTCTCTCTCTCTCACTCACACCTCCTCGTGAAGGATCTCTCTCCCCCTCTAGTATTTATCCCCCATGGTCTCGGACTAGCGAGATACATGTTCCCGGTGGCTATTCGGCAAGAAAGAGTTGTGATTCTTTGCATCGGAGGCGAGGCGGAGGTTGCTGATGCCTCGGGCGTGTGTCACGAGCGGATCGCGTGATTTGTGGCGCTAGGACTTCCTCTCGATCTTGAGATCGACAGAGATCATCTACATCAACCACGAGTTCAACCTTGTTAAGCTTTGCCGGTCTTCAAGGGTATGTTATCTACGGATGTATATCCTTGTTTATGTATCTAGTATATAAATCTTGGTACATAGTTGTTACCATCATAGGAATTTTTTTGTTTTCTATGTTGCGAACCCTACCATGGTATCAGAGCCAGGTTCTATGGGTAGATGCTTTGCACAGGTAGTACACATATGAGTATGTGAGCGATGATGGTCATGTTATTGCTTCTTAGTTGTACTTTGGATATTGGTGGCATAGTGGGATGAAGCGGCCCGGACAAACTTTACATGTCCTCGCACATGATACCTGTTCCATGCTTGACATGCAACTAGTTTTGCATAAGTGGCTAGCGGGTGTGTGTCTCTCGTACTATAGTCAATATCTAATTTGCAACGAGTTATCAACAATTTGGTTATCCTCGTTGTGGTTCATGTTCGTAGATAAGAACGGTTCTATCTTCGAAAGCCCTAAGGCACGTAAAACTTGCAATGGATAAATTAGAGGCGTCTAGTTTAGATTGTTGTTGGGCTAGTGTCATGATATGGTGATGTTGTAAGTGAAAATTATAAGTCGATACTATTATAACACACATAATGTGTAAGTTCCATAGACCTTGGCCTTACACATAAAGGTATGATGAGGATCATACCACGATGCACATGATGGAGATCAAGTGCAAGAACCATATCATTCCACTTATTAACATGTGATGTTTGTTGCATATTATATTGCTTGTTTGGTGTTTTATTAGCATAATAAGATGATCCTAATTTATATATCAAGATAAAATGTGTTCTCCCTTAAGTATGCCGATTATGTTTCGTCGCTCCAAGACATCACGTGATGATCGGATGTTCTTGGATCCACGATCATATTTCAGGTGCAAGACAGTTACACACGCGAATACTAAGGTTCTTACTTGGCGAGCCTAGCATGTAGAGACATGGCCTCGGAACACGGACCGAAAGGTTAAGAATGAGTCATATGGAAGATATGATGCCCATTTGATGCTCGCCTTTGAAGCTACACCGACTCACGTGATGATCAGACTTGGTGTAGTGGATTTGGTTCATGTAATCACCAAAAAGGCACGAGGGGTGTCGCTTTTGAGTGGGAGTAAATTCTTAATTTGGATTAGTTGAACTCAATCTATCCTAAACTTAGTCTAAACTTTACAAATTTTGTTGTAGATGGCGCCACCTGCTTTTAATTTCAATGTGTTCATGGAGAAATAGAAACTTGCAACGAACGGTAGCAACTTTACCGACTGGGCCATGAATTTCAGGATTCTCCTCACTGCTGCACAAAAGTAATATGTGCTAGAAGCACCGCTAGGCCCCCCACCACTTGATGATGCCCCTGACGAGGAAAAGAACGTCTTTCGGACTTGTCAGGAGGACCTAACAGTTCATTCGACATATTGTATGGGCTAGATCCGAACATCAGCGTTTGAAAATGGCAATGCTTTTGATACAATGGGTGAGCTGAAAATGATTTTCGACACCCATGTTGTTGTAGAGTTATAATGCTTGGAAAAGTTCTTTAGTTGCATGATGGAAGAGAACAACTCAAGTAAGTGAGCATGTACTCAAGATGTCGGGTTACAAATAAGCTTGTGTCTTTGGAAATATGATTACCATTGACTTAGGCATCCATCATGTTCTCTAGTCTACGCCACCTAGCTATAAGAGCTTAGTGATGAAATATAATATGCAAGGCATGAAGAAGTCTCTCCCGAGCTTATCGATGCTTAAAAGCTGAAGTGGAGATCAAGAAAGAACATCAAGTGTTGATGATCAATAAGACCCTTTGGTTTCAAGAAAGACAAGAAGGGTAAAGCAGAAGGGAAGGAAGGCGGCAAGCGGTTGGCGTGCTGAAAAGAAACCCGAGTTGGCCCTAAGTCGATCTTAGTGCTATTATTGCAAGGGGCCTTTGGAAGTGCTGCCCCAAGTATTTGGAAGTGCAAGCGCCCAAGGTGGCAAGGCAAATAAAGGTATATATGATATACGTTATTGATGTGTACTTGACTAGTACTAAGTAGCACTTTGGGTATTTAATCTTGGTTCAATTGCTAATATTTGTAACTTTCGAATCGGTGAGAAACAAGCGACCGCTAGCAAGGGTGAGGTCGAGATGCGTGTCGATAGTGAATCAGCGTTGATGTGATCGCCATCGAAGCTACCTCTCCACTTACCACCGAGATTAGTTATAAACTTGAATAAGCATTATCTGGTGCCACCTTGATATGAATATTGTATCAGGATCATGTTTGATGCAACTTTTATTCATTTAAATCTAAGAACAATGGTTGTTCAATTTATATGAATGAAATACTTTATGGTCATGCGATGATGAATGGTTTATTTCTATTGGATCTCGATAATAGTGTTAACATATTCATAATGTTGATGCTAAAAGTGTTAAACAATGATGATATATCCATATATGTGGCTTTGCCGTCTAGGTCATATTGGCGTTAAGCGCATGAAGAAGCTCCATTCGGATGGACTTTTGGACTCACTTGATTTTTAATCATTTGATCCATGCAAGACATGCCTTATGAGCAACAGGACTAGAACGCCGTTTGCCGGTGCAATGGAACGGGCGACAGATTTATTGAAAATCATACATTCTGATGTGTGTGGTCAATGAGTGTGTCGGTAGAGGTGGATATCGTTATTTTGTTAGTTTCACGGATGATTTGAGTAGATACGGTTATATCTACTTGATGAAACACAAGTCTGAAACCTTTGAGAAATTCAAGGAGTTTCAGAGTGAAGTGGAAAATCATCTTAATAGAAAGATCAAATTTCTATGGGCGTGGAGGTGAGTATCTAAGTTCTGAGTTTAACACTCATATGAAAGAGTGTGGAATAGTTTCACAACTCATACCTACGGAAAACCACAATGAAATGGTGTGTCGGGCGTCGTTATCGTACTTTATTAGATATGGTTTGATCTATGATGTCTCAGCGGACTTGCCACTTGTCATTTTGAGGTTATGCACTAAAGCTGCTGCATTCACTTTAAATCGGGCACCATCTAAATCCGTTGAAAAGACATCATTATGGATTGTGGTTTGGAAACAAACCTAAGTATCGTTATTAAAGTTTGGGGATGTGATGTTTATGTGAAGAAACTTCAACCGGATAAACTTGAACCCAAAGCGGAAAAATGCGTCTTCATAGGATACCCTAAGGAAACTATTGGGTATTTCTTCTATCACATATCATAGGGCAAGGTTTTTGTTGCCAAGAATGGATCCTTTCTAGAGAAAGAGTTTCTCGCGAAAGGTGTGAGTAGAAGGAAGGTAGAAATCGAAGAGGTTGTAGAACCTTCGCTTCATAGTATGGCGAGTAGCGCAGCGCCGAAAGTTGTTCCGGAGTTGGCTTCACCAAATGAAGAGGGAACTAATGATAATGATCATGAAGCTCCGAAATAGAATACTACCGAACCTCATGAGGTCTAGCCGGACGCGTGCGACTCACGAACTATCACGGAAATCACATTATGAATTTCATAGTCGATGAAATTGATGACCTATGACGTATGAAGAAGCGATGATGAGCCGGTTCAACAAATGGTTAGAATCCATGAAATCGAGATGGAATCCATGTGCGAAAACCGGGTTTGACCTTGGTGGACTTACCTCCTGACCAGAAAGGCCGTGGAGAATAAATGGTTTTCAAAAGGAAAAGCGATGCGATGGTAATATAACCGTCTATAAAGCTCAACTTGTGTAAAGGGTTTGAAAAATTCAAGGAGTTTACTACAATGAGACATTCTCTCCGTAGCGATGCTAAGTCGATTAGGATTATGTTAGCAATTGCTGCATATTTCGACTATGAGATATGGCATATGGATGTCAAAAGCGTTCCTCAATGGCAACATTGAAGAAGAGTTGTATATGATACATCCAAAGGGTTTTGTCGATCCTAAGGATGCTAACAAGGTATGCAAGCTTGATCCATCTATGGTGAAGCAAGCATCCCGGAGTTGGAATATCCGCTTTGATGAGGTGATCAAAGAGTTTGGATTTTTTCAAACTTATGGAGAGGCTTGTATTTACAAGAAAGTGAATGGGAGCAATGTGGAATTTATGATATTATATGTGGATGACATATTATTGATCGTAAATGATATAGATCTTTTAAACAATGTTAAAAGTTATCTAAACAGCAATTTTTCAAAGAAGGACCTAGGTGAAGCGTCATACATATTAGGCATAAAGATATATAGGGATAGATCTAGGCGCCTAATAGGGCTATCGCAAAGTACATACCTTGATAAGATTTTAAAGAATTTTAAAATGGACGGAAGTAAGAAGGGGTTCTTACCTATGTTGGAAGGCAAGACATTGAGTAAGACTCAAAGTTAGGCTACGGCGGAAGAAAGAGAGATAATGGAGAAAGTCCCCTATGCTTCAGCCAAAGGCTCTATAATGTACGCCATGCTATGTACAAGACCGGATGTGGCACATGCTATTAGTTTGACTAGTAGGTAGCAATCTGATCCAGGATCGGAACACTGGATAGCGGTCAAGAATATCCTTAAGTACTTGTGAATAACTAAGGATATGTTTCTTGTGTACGGAGGTGAAGAAGAGCTCGTCGCTAAGTGTTATGTCGATGCTAGCTTTGATACCAATCTGGATGACTCTAAGTATCAATCCGGATACGTATTTCTCATGAATGGTGGAACGATTAGTTGGAGGAGTTCCAAACAACCCGTGGTAGCTGGATCAAGCGGCTCAGGAAGCAGTTTGGATGAAGGAGTTCATAGCAGAACTAGGTGTGGTTCTTGCGCGTTGGACCCAATGGTGATCTATTGTGAAAACAATGGTGCCATATCCAATGCCAAAGAACCAAGGTCTCACAAGAATTCCAAGCATATTAAGTGCCAGTTTCACTCCATCCGCGAGCATGTCAAGGATAGAACTATAAAGATTTGTAAAGTACACATAGATCTCAATGTAGCAGATCCGTTGACTAAAACTCTCCCTAGAGCAAAACATGATCAACACGAACTCCATGGGTGTTAGATTCATCACTATGTAACTAGATTATTGTCTCTAGTGCAAGTGGGAGGCGAAGGGAATATGCCCTGATTGGCAATAATAAAGTGGTTATTATGTATATTCCAAATATATGACATATGTTTATTTTGCATGCTATAATTGTATTAATACGGAAACTTTAATACATGTGTTTTTAATAAACAAATAGAAAGTTCCTAGTTATGCCTCTCTCATAAACTAGCTCGTTTATTAACAAGATGATCAAGGTTTCCTGATAATGGACATTGGATGTTGTTAATAACGAGGTCACAACATTATTAGAATGGTGTGATAAACATTCATCCGAAGTATAGCATTACGATCAAAGTCATTGAGTTTATATTTCTATAACATCATGAGTGATCCTAATCCTTAGACCATGAGATCATGTCGATCACTAACCTTTGGAAGAGTATCTTGATAACATCAAAGCGTCACACCGTAGGGGTGATTATAAAGATGGGTTTAGTACTACTAAAGTGTTATGTTGATGCCCATGGATCGAGAGTAGAATTTGTTTATCCCGACGACGAATAGATATGCTCTGGGCCCTCTCGGTGATACCACATTGATTAGCTTGCAAGCAAGTGATTTGATCACTAGAATGTTATATCACGGAAACGAGAAAAGAGTACATGCCGATGTGAGATCAAACTAGGTATGGAATACAGATGATCGAATCTCGGACATGTAATATATCATGAAACAAAGGGATTAAGATACTAGCGTAAATGGTTCTCACGATCACAAGAAAGTCATCGTTGAATGTGTGGGAGTCAGTATGGATCTATAGATCCCACTTCTGATTATTGATCTGAGAGGGGTCTCGATCATGTCCGTATTATTCGCGAACCGTAGGGTGACACACTTAAAATCTATTGACACCATTTGGAGAAAATAGTTTCATCTTTGAAAAGAATAACAAGCGCATGAATTTATTTCACTAGATCACAAAGCGGTTTTCGGTGAAATTGCAAAAAGTGTTTCTGCATGTAAAATAAAATACTAGCAAGGGGTTATATGTGAATGTTTGTCATTAAAGTAATTGAAAAAATTCTGAAATAAATAAAAGGAGTTTTATTTAATGAGAGTTTGCATTAAATTTGGTGGAAATTTAATAGAAATTTGAGTGGGTTTTTGAGTGGAGAAAATTGAAGCGGCATTTTGTGAGTGAAGCTTCCACCCACATGAATGGAGGGAGGCAAGGGGCATCCCCCATGCGCTGGCCACCCCCTTGGGGTTCCCCCATCCTCCTATAAAAGGAGCCCCCTCCCTCTCTCTCACTCACACCTCCTCGTGAAGGATCTCTCTCCCCCTCTAGTATTTATCCCCCATGGTCTTGGACTAGCGAGATACATGTTCCCGGTGGCTATTCGGCAAGAAATAGTTGTGCTTCATTTGCATCGGTTTGGGCGAGGAGGTGGAGGTTGCTCGGTGCCTCGGACGTGTGTGCGAGCACGGATGTGCCGCTGATTTGCGGCGCTAGGACTTCCAATCGATCTTGAGATCGACAAGAGATTGTATACATCAACCACGAGTTCAACCTCGTTAAGCTTTGTCGGTCTTCAAGGGTATGTTCTATATGGATGTATATACGCCCGTTGCTTGTATCTAGTAGATAGATCTTGGTACATAGTTGTTCCCATCGTAGGATTTTTCTATTTTCTATGCTACGAACCCTATAGTCGCGTGCGGCGATGTCGTGCCCAAGGCCCACCGTCCCCTCGTAGTATGTCGCTTACTGGGGGATCCAGCCAAGCGTCGGCTCGCCGTCCGGGTTCTCGCCGTTCTCGCCGGCCAGCTTCCAGGAGAGCCAGGCGAACTAGCGACAGAGGTACTCCTCCTCCCCCAAGTTTGACGGCGGGTTCAATCCGAATGTGCTCTTCCCCTGCCCCGAACCTCTCCCTCCTATGGCCTTCAACGTCGACATCAACGTCCCCTACTCCACCTATTCGACGTACACATGCCCTTCATCTTCTATGTGACCCTCTTCCGTTAACGGCGACTCCTTGCCTGCAACCTTGGCGAGCCGATGCCCAACGTGTTGACGGAATGTCGGTAAAGCGTACGCATGACATCATTGCCTCGGGTTGGCGTCGGCGAAACCCTCCTTTACTCAAGAAACGATCTCGGGCGATGCGAACATGGCATTGAGTCTCGATTTCGCCAAAGACCGGTGAGGACGCCGAAAGCCAAAGGCAAAGGAAAGAGGAAGTCGAACGCGTCGGAGCCACAAATCAAGTGGACGATGCTTGAGGACCATTGCCTCGCCGATACATGGAAAGCAGTGAGCATGAATCCCATCACCGGTGTTAACCAAAATTCGGACAATTACTGGAAGCGCGTGAAGCTAGCGTTCGAGAGCGCATCCTTTATGACCCGGAGTATAACAAGTTTCACATGGATCGAGGGGAGAAATCCATGATCAACCATTGGGGACTCATCCAGCAGGCGTGCAGCAAGTGGCACAGCTGTCTCGAGGAGGTCGACTGCACACCCGTCAGCGGTGAAAGCATGGATAACAAGGTACTTAGACGCACACCCGTCAACCATTGGAGACTCATTCATGCCTGTCTTGACACACTTTGCCTTGCCTTTCCAGCTCCTCCGTGCACTCGGCCTCTATCGGAACGACACCAAGATGGATTTCAAGTTTCACCATGTGTTTTCCGCGATAGAGAACTGCGAGAAATGGGTGGACACTCGCGTGAACCTCGCCAAGACCAAGGATGGTGTATACAACCCGGAGGCTCCTCCCCTTCTACCGGCGAAGGAAGGCCGGAGGTCGGCCAGAAGAACGCGAAGATGCTCAAAGCCACATGACCTCCCGTAGAGCGTCTCCACGCTTCTATCGAGAAGTGCATCGCCGACACCAAGGCCCATGCTGAGAAGAGGGCAGAGAAGACCGATGAGAGGTGGGCGCAGCTGCTCCAGAACCAAGACCGCAAGCTCGGCCTTCTCAAAGCCAACTATGCCGCCAAGAAGAGGAATGCAGATCTCCAGTTTCTCATGGGCAACAAAGAGATCTCAGCGATGAGCACGCATGTCAAGGCCTGGTACATGGCGCGCCGCAACGCCAACCTCCAGGAGGACGCCGCCACCAGCACGCCAAGCTCAGCACCGGCTGCTTCCGCCGCCACAGCTTTGCCGAGCTCTGCTTCCACCTCGACGGTCGGTCGGCCGCCGCGATGCACCATCCGTCGCCGCGGACCGCGAGAGGAGGCCATCCCGTCAACGATCGGCCATGAGCCATTTATCTTAGTTCCGTAATAATTTTGTCGCCGAACTTTTTGGGCGTACTTCTGTCGAATACATTTGGTCGTGTTTTCGCTGGCGGGAAGAAGAAAATTCGAATATTTTGATATTTTTGCCGCTGGTAACTCGAAACGAAGCAATGACTGCGTTCCGGACCGAAATTTAGTTTCGTCCGACGCTATTTAGATCCGGATTTTGGTCCGAGAACATCCAACGAGTGAAGCTGTTCTAAGGAAATACTGTTAATGACAAATTGTGAATTATGTTTTTTTTTCACGAGATGAATTATGTTCTCTCATGCATTATTTGACACGCAAGAATATGCTCGTACAGTACTACACTTAAATTTGCTACATTTGCTACAGTTGTGGCGAGTGTATCGAAACAGTGCGGTTTGCCGGCGAAATATCAGCTGTTTTTTTTTTAAAAGAATGATATATTAATTCTTCGAACTTACAGAAAGGTTTTGTAGGGACCGTCCTTGTGCACGATTATAGTTCTACATGGCAACTCATTCTGCACACCGCTTCATGTTTCCTGTGCTAACTCTGCGACTGGTTTTTCTACTCCCTCCGATACATATTAGTTGACTTAAATTTATCTAAATTTGAATATATCTAGTCATGTTTTAATGCTAAATACAGTTGAATGTTGGTAAATTTGAGTCAACTAATATGGGGTTAAAGAATAAGAAAAAAAGGATAAATCCAGGCAACGGCCTCGCCCAGCTTCTTGCGAGCGTGTGGGCTGCGGCTTGCGGGCGTACTGCTTTGGCTGGACTCACAGGTGGAACTGCACCCAGTCAGCTGGGGCTGAAGCCCGGGTCCTGGCTGGACAAACACAAACAGGCCAGCCCGGCGTACTACCCAGAATGACTAGGGCATATATCACTATACACCAACCAGTGCGTCCGGATACCGCACCGCATCCACCACTCAGGTGTGTTGGGCCGGCCCGCACTGATTTCCCTCCTTTTTCTGGTGTTTTTCTTTTTTTCCAAAATTGGAATATCATTTTTAAAAACTAAAATATTATTTAAAAACATTTATTCGGAAATTTGAATATTTTTAGGAATGAACACTTCCAATTTGTGATCATTTAAAAAATCTTTTTTGAAATATGAATACTTTTTAATTTTGATAAATTTTCAATTTTGAACATTTTCCATATTTGAACAATTTTTGAATCTGGATAATTTTTATACTTGACCCATATTAGTTGACTTAGATTTGTCAAAATTTGAATATTGGTCGGAGGGAGTACTTGAATCATTTCTAAATTTGAACAATTTTCAAATCTAAATAAATTTTGAATCTAGATATTTCTCATTTTTTTGGGAAAATTAAATTGAAAAATAAGAAAAGAAAATTGTAAAAGTAACAGGAAAAAATAAAACATAAAACAGAAACAAAAAGGAAAGTAAAAGGAAAAAAAGAAAATAGAAAATAGAAAAAAGAGTGGTGATGACTACGGCACGCGTTCGGCTCGTGCTAATGATTTTATTCATAATTTTAGTCGTCACTAGGTGGTCTATTGATCTATTTATAATTTTATTATTTTCATGATTTTTATACTGCTAATGATTATTAATACAATTAATAGATCGGTGTAATTTTCTGTAAAATGAAGTAGTCGTTGGGACGGCAAGGGAACTGCGATCTGAGCACCAGCTTTAGAGTTGGCCAGAAAATTGAGCAGAAATACCGATGATCTTACAGAGGACTACAGGAGGACTGTAGGAGAAATCCGAGATGAGTTTCTGGACAGAGGAATCAACGAGCCGTCCCTGCTGCTGTTCGAATTTGGTCTTGGGTTCGGCGAGAAAAAATTCCATGTGAGTTCAGTCATGAGTGGTCGTTACTCGTATCTGGTACTCGTATTATATTATCATCATCGTATGAGAGTAGCAAATACAGACATACAGATGGCTCCCCTGCACCTGCAGTGCACTTCAACCACCCACTTGTACCAGCAGAAAGCTAGATCTGTTCTTGCTCGCACGTGACCAGGCAGAGGCCGTGCATAAACAAGGGTAGATTTCATGGCCTCGAGCGCGCACCAGCACCAGCCTGGATCGTCTAGGCAACAAGAAAACATCCTTAATTAGGCCAGCTCCAGGTCCAGGGCCAATCAGAGCACGTACGAGCTCCTGATACCGTTGTCAGTGCGCTTTTCTAATCCAATTCCGCATTCCACAGCGAGGCCTGCATGTGGCCTCCAAGGAAAAAAAAAGCTGCTGAACTCGACCAGATTAGCCGCTCTTCATTTTATCCAGCTGTGTTTTAATCATAACTGAAATAGTTTATTCGTTACAGCCGTTGTGGGGTTTGCAGGCAACACCAAGAGCAATCAGCACATGCAGACATACTAGGGGTTTTCTGTTATTTCAGAGAGAACAACATGGTCTGTATGTTTTCCCTCGAGGTGTTCTGCGGCGTTGTTAGTGGTCCTGTCTCCTGAATCGAATTCAGTGATCTTTCGTGCTCCACTGAAATCCCAGTGTACCAAGCTACAGCTCCTCAGATACTGTATACGATCACTAGTCACGTGGAGTACTATGGAAGCAAACGAACTCGCACCATTGAAAAACTGTCACAATGAATAAAGAAGGGACTTGTGCATATGTACCTAAAAGTTATATGCCAGTAAGCCACCACGCTGCCACCGGAGCCGACGCGCCGCCGCATCCCTTGCCTAGCACGTTGTCCAAGCCATGGCTCTCGGCCCACACCGAGATGCCCACGCGAAGAGGAGGAAGAGGCCTCGCCGTCGCCAACGGCCGACTGTCTGCCAGCTACGGCAAGGGGAAGGAGACAGGGGATGGGGAGGTGGAATATTTGGCGGCGGGGCTAGGTCACCCTCCCGTCAACACCAAGAGCAATCATCACATAGGGGTTTACTATTACTTCAGAGAGAACAACTATGGTCTGTATAACTATGAACATGTTAGTGAATAACTTGCCGCTCCAACGGCATGAGGGAGAGGGACCTCGTTTCTCCGCATAGTAGTTAGGGTTAGGGTCTGTCTGTCGTGGGGAGTCATTGGGCTCGTGGGAACTGCGCCCGGACAAATAAATCTGCCTCAACTCTACTCCCACACCGGGGCAACCTTCACGACGGTGCCTCTGAGTTGATGCAGCGTGTGTTGGTCGGTCCTTCAGATTGACAACTTGGTCTTCTCACCCTTTTCAGATCTGCGAGATCATGTTTCTTGCCGTGTTTCTAGCGTTCGTCGTTATCCGTGACGATGATGGTGCCTGTGGCAAGGTGGTCTCTCTAGAGCGAGGATGTTGGTCTAAAGGTGATGGATCTGTTGTTCTTCTCCGACTTCGTCGACGAGAGGCGGCGGATCTTGGTCCAAGACAACACGGGACGTCCCCCGGTCGACCTGCCACAATGACATATGTGTCTCATTGCATGTAGTAGACCTATATCGACTCATAAAGGCTCGTTGGGGATGGTGCTTTTTTGAATCTTGCAATGGTGGAGGCTCGACGTGCGTCTCAACATGTTGAAGTTGGGCGGCGACCGCTGACTTCGATGATTGCAGGAAACTCTAAGGATCATTTTGCATTTCTCGATCTTTTAGAATTTTATATGCAATTTTTTTAGGATAACTATGTTATCATGATATATATACTCCCATCTGTTTCAAAATATAAGATGTTTTAGATTTGTGAATAAAATATATCTAGATTTTTTTTAGTAGTAAGTTTATTCCAAATTTGAGTGAACCTATACACTAAAAAAAGTCTAGATATATTTTATTTACAAAACTAAAACATCTTATATTTTGAAACGGAGGCACGTGTGTTGCTTCGTTTAACTTGATTTTCCATTAATGAATTATATGGTTGCTCTCAGAAAAGAAAACTAGGGTCTGTATCTGTATGTTTCCCCTCAAGGTGGTATGCCGTGTTTTTCGTGGTCCTGAATACTGAAAACTAATTCAGGGATCTTTCGTACTCCACTGAAATCCCAGCTCCTCAGATACTGTACACGATCACCAGTCACGTGGAGTACTATGGAAGCGAAAGCACTCAGCACCAGTGAAAACTGTCACCATAAATAAAGAAGGGACTTATGCATATATGTACTGAAAAGTGGCATGCCAGTAATAAGCCACCCACAAGCTATGATTTAATCGTTGCATTAGTTGCTCAGTCACGTACTCCGCTCTACAGTACTAGTATATTCGTTTCAAGTTCGCACCAGCAACGCCTTTTATTTAAGAGTTACAGCTAGCCAATTAAGAGCACGGCCAAGCTATTTAGGTCATCTTCCCCGTATTTGACAAATTCTTGTTGCCGTCGGTAGGTTCGTTAAGATGTCACACCTAATCTGCATCATTTTCCATGCGTTTCCTTTTCATCTTCGTGACTCGCTGATCACGAAGCTCCTTATTTAAAGTGGAAACAAATCACATAAAGCTCGTAATCATCATGAGCAATGTTGATGGTTTCCCTGTCGATTTGCACTCCTTTCTCGTGCTTGAAAACTGACCTGTAGTATGTTATGCAAAGCATGGAAGCAAAAAAGAAGAACTCTCTTCGCTCAGGAAAAAAATAAAAAATAGAGAGAAATCTTGGAAAGGAAAAGCGGCAGCATCTCCGGTGATATATACTAAACTTGTTCTAAATGTTTTTGATATACTGAACTATGATAAAGTGAGAAAAGGAGATATGTAGAATCTTTCAACAAAAAAGCATCTCCAGTGATATACTAAACTTGTTCGAGAAATTGTGATATGCTAAACTAAGATAAAGTGAGAGAAAAGAGATATGTAGAATCTTTCAACAAAAATATAACGTTGCATTAGTCTCTATGTGTCTTTGTATACGATTTTTTTTCTAGCTAGACACGCCTTTACACAACGTACAAAAGAAATGAAGTAGCCAACAGATTACACACACTTTGCGATCACCATACAACATGTGGTTAAACAAGATAACAAAAAGGGCCGAAAGGAGTTCCAAACACGCAACTACTATGGCAAAAGGAATCCAACTTTGATTGGCGAGAACGCTAGCTTTCTAAGTTTTTTGGCATACTTATTTGTGAAGCTGAAATTCAAAATGAGAACATCTTTATGCTATTAGTAAGTTATAGTGACAGATCTTTTGAAACCCACTTATTGCACTATAAGTTCACATGCATGCTAACGTACCATTGTTGGGGTTGTACCCTGTACCGATACCTACTGAATCGATGATGGTTGGAGGAGATTAATTTACTACGGCGTCAAAATAAATTGCTTGTTTGTACCTCCACCAACTATCTGACCAAGTGCCTCTAGCTAAAACCAGATAAGCCCGATAAAATTAGCCATCCACTGTACCTAATACGCGCAATTTGCAAGACCAGATTTTGATCACTGAACCACCACTCCCATATCACTGGTGCTACAAGATACTATGTGCCATATGAGTGACATCACACAAAATTTCTACCTAATCCGAGAAGGCTTAAACTAATCTGAGCACTCAGAACTGCCAGACATTCCTCTTCTACCTACCCTAACATACTTGCTAATTACTATTCACAAATCATCATCATCACAACCAACGAACACAAGCAAGGCTAGAACATCATCTTGCGGTCCAATCTTGATCCGACGGCCGAGATCAACGCGGTGGTCTTCTCCTGGAGCACGTGCACCACGTCCGCCATGGACGGCCTGAGCCCGGGGCTGTCGCTGACGCACCGCATGGCGAGGTCCGCCACGACGGTCGCCTCGGCGGCATCGTATTCGCCGCCAAGCCTCCGGTCCACCACATCGGCCGTGTTGCCTTCGATGACTGTGGGCCCCACCGCGGCAGTAAGACGGCGTCCGGTCTCGCGGCACACTGCCTCCTTCCCGGTCACCAGCTCGAGCAGCAGCACGCCGAAGCTGTACACGTCGCTCTCCTTGTTGGCCACGCCTGTGCGGAGGAGCTGTGGGTCTACGTATCCAGGGGATCCCATGATGGCGCGCCCAGACGACCTGCCCCGGCCCGCGGTGGCCGTGACGCCGGAGTGCGCGAAGCCGAAGTCGCAGAGCTTGGCGTCCATGTTACCGTCTAAGAGCACGTTGGACGCCTTGATGTCCCCGTGGATGACCGCCGGACTATGGCTGTCGTGGAGGTACTCCAGCGCCGTGGCCACCTGGAACGCAACCGCCACTCGCCGCGACCACGGCAACGCCGCGTCGACGCCGCCGCCGTGGAGCGACTCGTGGAGGTCACCGTTGGGCGCGTACTCGAAGACCAGCACGCCTTCGTCCCGCTCATCGCAGTAGCCGAGGAGGCGGACGATGTGCGGGTGGCGGAGGGAGAGGAGCACGTCGAGCTCCTGGCGGAAGGCGCGGTGGAGGCGCTCGCTGCTGCAGTGGACCTTGACGGCGCCGAGGCGGTTGGAGGAGAGCGAGGCGAGGTACACGGTGCTGAACCCGCCGTGTCCGATCACCCGGGACGAGAACGCCCCCGTGGCGGACTCCACCTCCGCCCACGCCATCTGCCTGGCCGCCCCACAGCCGTCCGCCTCCTCCTCGTCCCACACCGCCGGCTCCGCCGCCACGCGCGAGCTGGCCGCGCCCGCCTCGCCCCGCTTCCTGATGTCGGCGCCGCGGCGTCCGACGCACGCGAAGAGGCCGCACCCTTGGAACATGGTGGCCGACCGAAACGAGCTGAAATCCAAGTGAGGCGAGGAGTGGGAGCTGGGGGGAAGAATAAGGTTCCCTGTGGGATTGGTTTTGTTGCCGCTGCGTTCTTGGCGCTGCCTTCCTGGATAAGCTCAGCTGGGACAGGTTGGACGATGAAAGAATCAGCCGCTCTCTCGCTGGCTCACTGGCTCCTTGTATGCTACGGGTCAAATGCATACCTGTGTATATATATGTCAGGAATCAGGATGGATGGTAGGCGGTTTGCTTGTGCCTGGCTGCTTTCTTTGCATCTTGTGCTTCTCTTGTGAGGAGAGTGGACCACACCACACCGCGCAACAAGAACAAATCATTGCGCCAAAAGAAAGGCTATTCCTTTCAGAGGGGGTGATGTGATCGTCATCAACAACATCTCCAACTTTCAACTTTTGTTTTGTATATATTTTCCCTCACATTCGGTCCTCAAAACGTGCTCTTGACCCTGTGGCTTCAGAATTGGAAATGATTATTTAACGACGATGGCCCTAGTAGAGTGTCCCGGTGGGAATGTTCAGAAACGCGGCAAGATTATTTTGATCTTCAGAAACATGTTTCTCCTTGCACCAGTGGGACTCTGCTTTGAGCCCGTTGCTCCTGGGGTCGGGAGTGTCGGTTACTACGGACCAGACTTGCCCGTGTTGACTGTACTGATTACTTCCAGAGGTATTACTACAGGGTAAAGCGCGATTGCACCTTTGCGAATATCGACAGCGGAAGCGAGGCATCGCATCATCCGGATCGCCCGATCGAGTTCTAGTGCTTTTGTGGGGTAATTACAGGGTCCAGACTTCCAGTAGAATCTGTTGGAATCAAGTTCTAGTGCTTTTGTGGGGGTAATTACAGGGTCCAGACTTCCTTGCTTTGCAAGCAAGAACTAATTCCGCTGACTGACAAACCTTTCGAAATTGTAAGTGACCAGGCAAGAACTGATTTTTCCTGACAAAACTTGCGTTGTTACTACAGCTGATTAGGCGTTCTTGCTTTTCCTGATAAATCTTTCGGCGTTGAAAGTGATTAGGCAACGAGATTGGAATACCAGTATAGAATATGGTGGAACACGAATACGCTCAAATTTTAAGTCATCAGTCGTAACCAAAACAACATATATAAATTGAATTGTTTAAAAGTCATCCAATGGAGGAACTTACTCACGCACGCGTATTGCGTGAACCTTGCCCTGAGTGGCGTCTTGGCGTAATGCCGTTCTCCTCCTAACTCCACCGTCTTCTCCTCCAATCTCTTGCCAAGATCCTCAACAATGGATCCGAACCAACACTTTCTTCCAGATCCCACGAGACCGGCCACCCCTGATCTCCATCAACCATCCACTCCCACTCCAGAACAATTCGTCCACCAACAGTTCATAGATGTCAATAACCGTGGTCTCCCTGATTGGGAGGCTGAGGCAAGGGAAGGGATGGATCTCACCCCTATCTCCACAATAGTCAAGATGGAAGCTCAAGTGCTCCACAACCCTCCGATGATCCATGCCGGAGATACCCTCGTTGGAAATGTCCATGCAATCCATGATGCTTGAGAACCAAGAGCAAGGTCGAGCGGCAAGTTGCAAGATAGCAAGCAGTTTGTACTTCAAGCTTGCCACTAGAGAGCCACCAGAGATATATCACTTACGGTTCAGACAAATGAAAAGAGCTTGGAGGCATCATTATGGTGATATTATGCGGGTGCATAGGTATGTTTTCAAGGCATCTTTTCTATCCTTTGAGTCTCTCATGTGGGTGTTCAAGCGACCTTGGATGATGGGTCCGATGTTCTTCTGTTGGAATTTGCGGATGAAAAAGGGAAGGTTATGAGAGAGAGCGAATGATTTCATAGCGAAGAAAGGACACCTCGATCTTGCTTTAAGTATGTGTATGTTACGGTCGGGGTTTATGGCATTCCATGGAAGAATAGATCAATAGAGCTTCTCGGGAACATTCTTAGGATGGTAGGGGCTCCATCTGAATTTCATGAGTGAAGGAAAACATGTTGTTCGATCATCGACTACATTTGGGGAGTTATCGGGCACACAGTGTGCAATCCGATTTTAGATGAATCAAGCTAAAACTTGGTGTGCGGCAGGAAGGAATGGCCTATTTGCATTATGAGAAAGTTGGAAGAATTTATGCATTTTGTGGTGTTATGTTTCACACAATCAAGCGCTATCTTAGAAACGCATTGTGACAGACAAAATCAAGCTCCATCAAGACCGACCAAGTCCCATTCCAAAGATATGGAGCATGGATCATAAGTGAAGAAAAAATCCCCAAGGTGTGGCGAGAAAGTGTCACGGAGAATCCTATCTTGACACTTTCGAGCAGAGAACTCTCGGTCTTGACAACATGTTGACAACACGAGAAAAAGATAAAGAGCTGGAAGAATTGTCCCCAATGGCGTCTTTGGTTCGGATGGAAAGAAGCGAGAGGATGCCTTTGCAAGATGAGCGACAACTTACAACTCGGTGTGGAAGGGAGGCAGCGAGAGGTTGTGAAGGCCTGATACAGTCGAGACAGTGGCCCACTGTCGGCGCTTCTAGTGCAAAGCGGCATGCAAGAGAGACACGTAGAGAGTTCTGCCCGGCGGCTGCGTGGAGAAATGAGCGGGGAGAGGTAGTGCTAGGCAGTGGAATCCAATATTGTGCGACAAGTCAAGGAGGGCGATGCGGTCGGATGATGGAAGTAGAGGAAATGATGGCCCTGTCCGGACAAGCAGGTGGGAAAGAGAAGAGCCTTCCATACACGTAGAAGGAAAATGAAATTTTAAAGAGTGGGTGGAAATATTGACTGCAGATGTATCCTTCTTGGGCCAACATGAGTTCTGAGGCCAAGGCACACCAAAAATTCCTCGTCTATCCTGGCCCGGATAAGCAAAGGAGTCTTATATCTGAGACTATGAGGCATCGGTGTCTACAACGCCCATTCTTCTTCTCCGGAGAGCACCAGTGAGAAAGCTCTATACTCCAGCTTGACTTGCTCCTCCAACAGAACAAGCGCTGCAAGGAGGACGAGAAGTGCAAAATGTTTCCCAGCCCCAACCCCTCGCCGTGTCACGCTTTCACACGGTTCCAACAAGAAGGAACCAATAAGAGACAGTGAACAGGCCTAGCCATTCGAGAAATATCAGCCACCCCAAAGAGGAGGAGCTCACTTCCTCGCGGAGAGCCAACTCGAAGAGCTTGTGGAGCGGTGTTCGAGGACATGAAGAGCTTGGTGAGGCTCGCCTCGGCCCGGCAAGGCGATGGGGAGATCTGGAGGAGGGACTGAGAAGGAGATCGGCGCCAGCCTTCCGCAGCAGGAGGGCGGGAATGAGCTTCAAGAAAGACAAGGAAGCTTGGAGACCGGAGATCAACATCGACCTATCCCAGGTACACATTTCCTTGGAGGATCTGCAGCAACTTTCCCCAACCCAAGCTCTGGCCCCGGGTGCGCCTCCGATTCAAAGGCTCGGGGTCGTACACGAAGGTCTCGTTGGGATAAAGCTAGATCGCCTCAAGCTGGAGCTCAGCTCCGACCTCCTCTGGGACTTAGTCTCAATCGCCCTGGTGCTTCCGTTTGGCTCCGTTCTCCAACAGCCATGGGCATGGGTGCGAGCATTGATGTGCGCAGGAGCTCTGGCGCTGATATGGGAAGAAATATGCTCTCCAGGTCTTCACCGTCTAGCAAATCAGAGGACTCTGGGTACGGAGACACTGCCGACTACGATCCTTGGCCTCTCTCGTCGAGCTCGCTTGCGTCAGAAGGCTCTGGTGATTCTCGCAGAGGCGCGTTCTCTCCTCCTAAGGAGCTTAGCGAGCTCTACGTGGCTCGCTATCTTCCTCATCATGCTTCTGGCTCCGGCGGACACTTCAATGCTAGATATGAGGCTCAATGCGGCAGACTTCTCCAGTGTGAGAGCAATTTTCGGTCTATCTGGCTCGGGAGGAATCTTCACGAATCAGGCGATGGCGCTGACCTCTAAGGCGCCCACAGGCGCCATGAAGACCTTGGCTGAACGCCAGGGGTGGGCAAGACCCTTGGCATCCTAAGCTTTGCCATCTTGCCGGATGATTGCAGCTACTAGACCCGGTAACATTCATATCTGAAACAAAAATGCTAAGTTTACTACTTCCAATATTTGCTTGATTTAATATGAATGATTGCATTGTAGTCCCTTCACAAAAGAAAGCCGGTCTTTGGATGATGTGGTCGATGAAGTGGATGTTGATCTACACGCAATCTAGCAATCTAGTACTAGCCTTAGTCTTGGATCGTGCTAAAAACCAAAAATTCGCCTAGTACGTATCTATGGCGATCCTTACCCGTACTACTAGTGTCATCTGACAAGTTGCATTTTGTGTATTATAACAGCAATTTGCCCTTTATGTGTATTGGTGACATGAATGATCTTACGTATGACTCTGATAAAAGTACTCCTAATGTAAATTATAACCGTATGTTTGCTTTCCGTTCTTTTGTTAAAAGCTGTGGCTTATTTGATATTGGCTTTACTGGGCCTGCTTACACCTGGACAAATCGTCGTTTTTCGTCTACTCCTCTTTTTCAAAGATTGGATAGATGCCTAGTTAATCATGAATGGTGCTCTGTTTATCCTGTTTCAAATCTATACAACATGCCTCTTATTCATACTTTCAGTGATCATGCACCTATTCTTTTTTCTACTGAAGGCAGACTTTCCAAGCCCAGGAACTCTTTTAAATTTGAAAATTGGTGGCTTCGAGAGGAGGATTTTCAAGGATATGCAAAAAGTTCTTTGGAACAAATATACTAATGTTTCTTTTGCTAAAAGAACTAACAATCTTGCCTCTGAGTTGAAAATTTGGTGTAGGAAAAAAAGCCCTTGCGGGAGGAGCTCAAGGAGGGAGGCGACATTGAAAAGATTCAATCCCTCCTTGGATCAACGGGACCTTGAAAGAAGCAAAGCTGGTGGAAAGGTATGAACAAAACATTACTAAAGCGAATGATGCAAACATGCAAAGGGCAAAAAGGCTTGGGTTAAAGATGGGGCAGAACACGCCTTTTTCATAGAGCCATTGCTAAGAGAAGGAGGAGGAATATGATTCTTTCTATCAAAGATGAACAAGAGGTCACCCATCATATGCACGATCAAATTGCAAACACCTTTGTATCCTATTTTAGATCCATTTTCACCTCCTCCAATGGTAATAACTACCTTGATTTTAATCATTCTAGCCAAAACATAACCGGTGATCTGGACTTTCTATCCACGAAAAAAGCATTGGAAGTTTTGAATGACATGAAAAGAAATGCATCCCTGGGCGGATGGCTTCAATGTTGAATTTTATTTAGCTACTTGGGATTGGATTGGGGATGATGTTACCGCTTGGTTAGAGAGTTTTTATTCTGCTACCATGCCCGATCATATAAGTGACACTCACATTGCCCTCATACCAAAAAAGCTTATACCCATGTTCCTCACGATTCTGAGACCCATTAGTCTTTGCAATGTTGTTTACAAAATTATATCCAAATGTTTGGCCATGGACTTAAGCCACATCTCCCGGACTACATTCACCACCTCAACAAGCCTTCATAGAAGGAAGAAGAATAAGTGATAACATCATCATTGCCCAAGAAATTACCCACTCTTTCAACCTTTCCTCTTGGGATTGAAGGCTTTTATGCTTAAGATTGATCTTGCAAAAGCCTTTGAGAATAGAATGGGACTTTATCTGTAAAGCCTTAGCCGGAAGAACTTGCACCCTCATTTCATTAAGATGGTTTATGCCATTTCCTCTCTGTCTTTTCGGTTATCATTAATGGACAGCTTATGCTAAATTTACTAGCTCAGAGGTATAAGACAAGGATGTCCTTATCACCCTATTTATTTATCCTTGGCATCAATGAACTCTCTATCATGCTCTCTGAGGCACTTTCAAATCTGAGTTCTCTGGAATCTCTCTTGGCCCCTTGCCCTCCCATTCATTCCTTGCTTTTCTTGATGATCTTTTGGTTTGTGGGACTGCCTCTGCAAGAAGCGCAAGCAATCAAGGACATTCTCCTGAATTTTTGTAAGGATTACGGTCAAATTCTAATTGGGATAAATCGCATCATTTTTAGTAAAAAGTTGATCCAATAACCCTCTCTAGTATCTCTCGGATCTTTCCTGGCCACCATTGATCAAAATTTTACCCATCTGGGTCATCCACTCATTTTGCACCTAGGAATAGGAGTGAAGCTTACAATTTTATAATCCAAAAGTTCAAATCAAAAGCATCTACTTATAAGGCAAGCTCCTTTCCCATCTTTGCTAGGTTGGAGCTAATAAAATCATGCTTTCCTCTATCGGTCTATTACATGTCTAACCTCCTGTTCTCTAAAAGCTCCTTAAAAGCTTGAGGCCATTATGAGAGTCTTCGGTGGACGGGTTCGTCTGCAGAACCCTCAAAAAGCTCTACCTTAGCACGGAATAATATTTGTGCCCCAAATCAAGGTGGACTGGGAGTTAGAAATTTGCAAGCCACTAACATGAGCCTCATTCTTTCTGCTGCCTGGAGAATAGCTGAAAAACCAAACGCTTTTATGCAAAGTATAATCAAAGCAAAATATTTCCCTGATTCTTCTATCTGGAGGGCTAGTAGGAATGTTCCTAAGTCTGCTTTTTGGTCCTCAATCCTAAAAGTAAGACATCTTCTTATCAACAACTCCTACTATCAAATTTGCAGAGGTAATTCTTCTATCTGGAGCTCCCCCTGGTTTTCTGACTGGGAAAGTATCTATGATAACCTTACTATCCAACAAAAAGGCTTCAATTATCCCTCTACAATCAATCGACTTTGGCTTCCTAATTCCCGGACACGGAATACCAACCTCATCAATACTCTATTTTCTAGTGAGGTTGCAATGAAGATCGAGAACACTAATATTATCCCTTGAGAGGAAGATGACATTCTTTCTTTGAGGCCAACTCGAATGGGAAATGCAACCCTAAATCCACATACAAAACTTGTTTGTCTTGGTCATTCATTTCGGTACTCCCAAACTGAAAGGGTTCAAAACTCTACAAAGGAGATTCTCGAGAAAAGTGTGGAAATGCAACAAGATGATTCCCAGTTAAAACTTTTGCTTGGAGATTCTTTGAGAGGAGCTCTAAATCTGGTGCCGGAGGATCTCAATTTTCTACACACATTGATAAGGATGCAGTGCAGTATCCACAGGCCGATGCCCATCTGTTCTTTCTCATCCATTTGCAAAAAGCTGGCTTCTCCCGTGCTATATTAAAAGTGAGGTCTTATCAAATAACACTTGATGTTTCCAGATAATTATGAACCTGCTTAAACAAAACCACCCAAGCGTTGATTTGAACTATGTCTTCACTTTTCTTTGGTGTGTTTGGAAGGCCGGAACGATCAATTGTTTTGAGAAAAAACCAGTCCTCAACAGTGCCAATGCACGGCTCTTCTTAAGGATCGAATCGATGAAATTATAAAGGCTATCACCAGCCTAAAGATCACGGGGTCTCTGTTCAACTGATTTCTATTTACAGGACCCAAAGTCTACTTTGATGCAACTTGGAAGAAGCTATCCAAGACCTCGGTTGTCCCTGGCATTGGCATTTATTTTGAGTCTTTTCGGAAAGGAAAGGGTAGCGTTTTCATCTGGCATCCAAAGAAGATGTTCCTTCCCTTTGAGGCCGAGGCTATGCTCTGGCTGCATCGTTTGCTAGTGCTTTGAAGCTCTCAAGGCCCATTTTTTCACCGATAATCTCTCTTTGGCTAGAGCTGCTTTGTTGCTCAAGGGGCCTCGAGATAAAAACATGATTTGGGAAATTAGAAGGCAAGCAATAGAATATCGAATCTAGCTCTCCCTGCTTGGATCCATCTTCCATATCAAAGGAAATCAATGGAGTAGCTCACAAGCTGTGCTCAGGCAAGAAGATCAATAGGATCTGAGCCTACTTGTTCTTGCAGAACCCGACTCATAACGACCGATTATGCCCAATCTTGGCTGCTATCGACACGTGACAAATTGGGTTTGTAATCCTTGATGTACAATGTTTTTGAGCTGCAATATATTTGGGTGCATCAGCACCCATTCTCTGTTAAAAAAAAAAAAAAATTGAATTGTTTAAGGAAACAATATTTCTATCACGTTATTATGTGCATTCATTTAGTTAGGTTGATTCTAATACCAACTTAACAAACAGATTTGCTAGTTCTCAGGCGGCTGGGTCTCGGTCATCTTTTTCACCATTCGATTTATCTTGTGATTCGTGTAATGTGTGAGTTATACATGGGTTGTAACTAGGATGTGGCGAGAATTTAATGAGTTGGTTGCAATCGAGAATTTAATGAGTTGGTTGCAACTGAGAATTTGTACAAACCTTATAAGTTGCAACTAGGTCGCAACTGAGAATTTGCACAAATAGTAGGATGACATCGGCGACTTAGACATAAAAAGTTCTTAGGCGCCTAAGATCTAGACACTCCACTTAATAAAGTGATTAGTTTGTAAAATCTTTACCCTCAACATCTCAAGAAGCGAGGTCATCCTCATGGGATGTGTCCTAGCACGAGGTGTGGACGACTTACCTCGGTGGTGGGGCAAAGGGCGATGGGCTAGAGCATGACACGAAGCTTGTCTCGTGGCTTCAGGGCAGACGCGGGGGCAAAGGGCCATGAGCGCGACATCTGGACAGGTATTTCTTTTGGTCTGATGGATTCTTTGGCGTCACCGGAACGATATCATCTTTTAGGGCGCCACCCCTTCCCTGCCTTGGTCATTCAGAAGATCTCCACGGAGGCCGAGCTATGGAGAAATGCACGGCTTTTCCATGACTGCGTAAGCCAAATGGACATGTGGAGATGTCGCGAATAGTTGGCTACTGCGTTCATGCTGCCCTTAGGGCAGCGTGGGGTTGCGTTGGCGCATGTGCCACGCCACATTGTAAAGCTTTGGCCTCTTGGCCTTCCTTCTATAAAAACGATACGTCAGACGTATCCTTGAAAAAAACCAAGCAGCAGTGGCAGCTACAATGTATGTCCACAAACGTACATAGTAAAAAAAAAGTAGTGGCCGCCACTGCCCCCCTTCTCCTAGTGCCCCGACTATTTTGGGCCGACGGTGTTACCTCTCCACGACTCTCTAGGATTTTAGAGTGATCCCACATACCAACACTAGTCATTTCTGTGTACTTTGTCTTTACTCGTGCACATACGAGAACAAATTCCCAGTTGACTAATCATCCTCAAATTGCTTTAGCCCGTGCACGCTTAACCTTGAGTTCTTTTGAGGATGGGCACCGTAAGCTTAACTTGGAGTTCCTTTGAAGATGAGCACCGGAACAAAAGTTGCAACTTGTTCATAGAGTATCCTATCACTTCCATTAGCATCATAGACCTAGTAAAGCTCCTTCACTAATGTTTCCCTGCCTTGCTCTTCCCCATGTGAAAAGCTTAGTTTCCATAGTTCTCCACGGTTCCCACCTACCATTTCTCAACAGATAAAAGTGCGTTCACTGACTCATCTCGGTACACCTAGATTTCTCTAGAAGTTATGCTTAATAAAATATAATGCATAAATGTAAAGGATTTACATGTCTTGGCAATGGGCATACATAAGTACTAATAAGTGTCATCAACTCAAGAAAATCCTGTCCAGACAATGTTATGTTTTTGCGGGTGCAGACAATGTTATGCTTATGTGCATGAATTCAAGTAGGATCTAAAAGAAATATGGCTCAGGGTCAACTTAAGGCTTATTTACGATGCAAAGACAAGCTAAAATGCAAGCCTGTGTTGATCAGAAACATATGAAACGGTGAAGAAAAAATGATGGGGGATTAGGCTGGCAACGAAGAACATTTATAGTTTTCCAGCCCATATAGGTTACATCTGCTTCATGGGAAACATGGACAATTGGATGGAAAAATGATGAACAAATCTACTACTTATCAGTATATTTGCAAAAGAACCCTTGTGGTATATGGAAAATCATAATATGGTCCTTAGGACTTCTAAACTCAAAATGTAGACCACTTAGTATTTTGGTGCACACGCTTTTATAGATATTAGATAAATAATGTATTTCTAAGTTCATAAATCTTTGAAAAATAGTCACGCGCATAGATATTGGTTTGAATCTTAAACTTTTAGAATAGTATGACCATTTCTATGTTTTCTAAAATAAGAATGGTCGGATTGTTTTACAAATTAAACTCGTTTCAGAGTTTTCTGAAAGTTAAAGAAGTGGGACCTCTGTGACGTGCGCTACATATGATTCCTCTGGTCCATGGCTGGTCTGATGAGAACTAAATCGACCCGCAATCCATCCTTGAGAAGGTTTTCATTTAACAAGTTGCAAGTATTTAAATGAAAGTTTCGCTTTGATGAAGTATCTGTGAAACCTCGGTTTCATGTTGCCGTGTGACCTTAATTAGATTTCACAAAAAAAAGTGAATGAATGAAATTTTTGTTGGTATTTCCCGCTTTGAATCGTGTGTGAAACATGAATCATGACGAAAGCGTTTACATAACCTCTTTTGAGATGGAGTGTATTTTCGTAACATACGATGGTTCCACGTCGGAATTTCGGTATAGCAGATCTTGTTATTGTATCTTGTACTAATTGTTATATGTTGATCCAAATTCTACAAAGTATAGGCCAACCGGCGAGTGGAGCGAGGCCGTCATGAGGTACGGATATATAAACCGTGATGCAGTGCGGATCGTCGAAGACCTAGGTTTCCGATATATAAACCCCTTATGGCCGCGGTTGGGATGAGTTGCATCTGTGAAATCCCGGCGTTGTAAACACTCCTCGATATAGTGAAGTTTATTTGGTGGCGCATGGTTTTTCCTCTCTTTGTTGGAGAGGTTTTCCACGTCATCATGTCCCCTTCTTTGTTTTTCGTTTTCGTTCTTCGTTATCTTCTTGTCGCAATTGTAACAAGTGGTATCGAGCCCAGGTTCTAATCTAGGGTTTGCGACATGTCGTCATTGAAGTTCGATCTACCACGGTGGACTACACCACAAGATTCTCCTTGTGGCGGTGAAGATCTTGGGCGATTCTCGCCAAACTTGATCTGGATGAAGCTGGATGGATTCGGTGAAAAGGATGCTAAGACCTGGTCCGCGAAGAAGCGGAAGGACCGTAAGGCTTTGTCTTTGATTCAACTTCATCGTCCAATAATATTTTGCGGGAAATCTTGGAGATGAAATCTGCTGCGCCCTATGGAAAAAGTGGAAGCGATCGTGTCAAAGGATCTAACCGATAAGATGAACGTGAAGATGAAGTTGTTCTCGCACGCAGTGCAAGAAGGTGGATCGGTAATGAATCACATATCATTTTAAAGAGATTGTTTCGACTTGCGGTCTATGGAGGTAAAATATGATGATGAGGATTTAGCTCTTCTACTCTTATGCTCATTGCCTAGTTCCTATACACACTTTCGTGATACAATATTGTTGAGCCATGATGAACTAACCCTTGCGAAGTACATGACGCCTCAAAGCGGAGGAAAAGATGAAAACTATGGTAGGGTCGGATGGGACGTCATCCAGTGAGGCTCTGCAGTCCGTGGCGACCGAGCGGAGATACAACAACTATGGCAACGAGATAAGAGCAAGGACGGTAGAAGTCGTTCAAAGTCCAAGGGAAAGGATAAATTCTGCGGTATTGTAAGAAATCTAATCATGTTATTGATGATTGTTGGAAGTTGCGAATAAGGAGAAAGAAAGCGGAACTTACCAACCGAAAGATAGGGAAGGTTACGGTAAGGTCGTTGTTGTTTCGATAGTTCGATGGTGAATGCTTAGCATTTTTTTGCTTGTGCTTCTCGTGATGATGAATGGATACTTGATCTGCATGTTCGTTTCATATTTGTTGTAACAAAGATTGGTTCGGTTCATATGAGTCATGCGGCATGGAGAGTTTGTGCGTGTGGGAATGACAACCCATGCCATATCGTTGGTGTTGGATCTGTTAAGATTAGGACACATGATGGCGTGACACGCACGTTGAGTGGTGAAGCACATACCAAGCATGGCGAAATTTGATCTCCCCGAGTACCATGGACGTTGATGGCTACAAGTATCTTGCCGGGCATCGAGTTCTCAAGGTATCAAAGGTTCTCTTATTCACATGATAGGTGATATGAATTACGCTAAATTATATGTTCTTAGAGGTAGCACTTTGCACGGTATTCTTTCTTTGTTACTTCTAATGATTCGATGATTGTGGTAAAACACATCTATGGCATATGCGTCTTGGGCATATGGCGAACAAGGCATGGCGAGTTGGTCAAGAGAGAGCTGATTGATGGTTGCAACTTGAGTAAGTTTGAGTTACGTGAGCACGCATCTTTGGTAAGCATAAAGAGTTAAATTCAATGCTTCCGTTCATACCACCAAAGGCATATTAGATTATGTGCATCTTGATGTATGGGGTCCGTCCGTAAGACTTCTATTGGTGGTGCTAATTATATGCTTACTATTATTGATGATTACTCAAGAAAGGTGTGGCCTTATTTTCTCAAGCATAAATCGATGTTTTGATGCTTTTAAGAAGTGGAAAGTTATGGTTAAAAAAGTGAGAAGAAGGTAAAGGTACTACGTCTTGACAATGGTATGGAATTCATTCTAATGAGTTTGAGGAGTTTTGCGATAGCGATGGCATGATCGGGCATCACACCATCCCATATACTCCTCGGAGAATGGCGTGGCGAGCGCATGAACAGAACCATCATCTCGAGGCTCGTTGTATGTTGTGTAATGCGGTATGCATAGGCGTTTACGGTGAAGCGACCAATACAGATGTTACCTCATCAACAGGTCACCTTCTATTCCACTTGAGAAGAAAACTTCCATTGAGGTATGGTCGTTCACTGCGATTATTCACGATTGAGAGTTTTGGTGCGCATATGCTCATGTTGATAATGGAAAGTTAGAGCCTAGCGTTAAGTGCATATTCATGGTTATGGTTCAGAGTTAAAGCATATAAACTATGGAATCACGAAACTAAAAAGATTTTGCTAAGTAGAAACGTTGTTTTCAATGAGTCATATGTATCATGATAGCTTGCCATCGATACCTCTCCTTTTCTTTGTTGGAGAGGAGAGTTAATGTGCGGTGGAGAACTGCGAGAAAGCTGTTGATAATGATGCTATCGTTGAAGATACACATGAGGAAAACATTGATGATATTGTTGTTCGGCACTCACCTCTTTTGCAGCGACCACATGAGTCCATTGTCATTGATAGAAAGGCGTAGCTTGTGGTCCTCGTCCTCGTTTAATTGAAGAGTGTAATCTTGTACATTATGCTTTGAGTTGTCTTTGAGCAATGGAGAACGATTACGAACTGCTACATATAATGAAGCCATTGCATCCGTTGACGCGAAGTGGGTTTACGCTATGCAAGAAGAGATGCAATCGCTTGAGAAAATGGCACATGGGATGTTGCGCTTGCCTAAACAAAAGAAGGCGGTCCGCAAGTGGATCTTCAAGAAAAAAAGGTCTATCTCCCAAAGAGCCTTCAAGGTACAAGGCAAGGTTAGTAGCAAAAGGGTTCACCAGATTCGGTATTGATTACAATGATGTGTTCTCTCCGGTTGTGAAGCATAGTTCCATTACTTTCTTTAGTATTGTGGCTATGCGTGATCTTGAGCTTGAGCGATTAGATGTCAAGACTTTTACGCATGGAGAGCTTGATGAGGAAATATACATGGACCAACGGAAGGGTTCATAGTGCCTGGTAAAGAGGATTTTGTGTGCAAATTAAAGAAGTCTCTTTATGGCTTAAAGCAATCTCCAAGACAATGGTATAAAAGGTTTGATTCATTTATGATCTCACATGGTTTTGAGAGGTCTAAATATGATAGTTGTGTTTATATCAAGTTTGTTGATGGGTCACCTATATACTTGCTGCTATATGTTGATGATATGTTAATTGCTGCCAAGGGCATGAAAGAAATCACTACTTTGAAGGCACACCTAAGTAGTGAGTTTGAGATGAAGGATCTTGGTGCTACTAAGAAGATCTTAGGTATGGAGATTGCAGAGATAGAAAATCGGTTTGTTATTTCTTAGTCCAAAGTTACATTAAGAAAGTTCTTCATCGATTTAATATGGATGGTGCCAATTCGTTAGTACTCCTATTGCTCCTCATTTTAAATTGTCGGTTTCTCAATGTCCTACTCTTGATGAAGAGTTTGAGTACATGTCAAAGGTGCCATATTCTAGTCTTTTGGTTCTTTGATGTATGCCATGGTTTGTTCTCGTCGATTTATGCTATGAGTTTGATAAGTAGATACATGGCTAATCCCGGTAAAGAACATTGGAAGGTTGTTCGGTGGGTTTCGGTACCTTCTTGGCACTTCCAATGCTTGTTTGAAGTTTGGTAGGACCGTGAGGGACTCGTCGGCTATGTGGATTCGTGATTTTCTTGGATTTTGCTGCGATTTTAATATTGGAGGTTGTCTTTGTTAGTGGAAGGCTACATTGCAGTTGTTGTTGCACAATCTACTACCGTTGAATACATGGCTATTCTTTGAAGCTTGCAAAGAATCTGTTTGGTTGAAAGGTTTGTTTCTTGAGCTTTGTGGAGATGATTCTTGCATTACTTTGTTTTGTGACATCAAAGTGCCATATACCTTACAAAAGATCGGATGTTCCATGAGAGAACTAAGCACATTGATGTCAAGTACCATTTTGTTAGAGACATTGTTGCTCAAGGTAAATTAAAGGTATGCAAGATCGGCCTCATGATAATCCTTGATATGATGACTAAACTGTTTCTGTTGCTAAGTTTGAGCTTTGCTCGAACTTAGTTAGTTCTTGATTAGCCCAAGTGGCTATTGTACCGAAAGTATTTGCTTTGTTTGTTCGGGAGATGGTTGTTGTTGATGCTACAAGGAGGAATTTGTCTCAAGGTGGAGTTTGTTATATGTTGATCCAAATTCTACAAAGTATAGGCCAACTTCGGCAGTGGGCGAGGCAAATCACGAGGCTTGGGCGAGTGTAACGATATCTCGCTCATAAGGCCCGGTTGTGATGAGTTGCATCTGAAATCCGGCGTTGTAAACACTCGATATAGTGAAGTTTATTTGGCCGTGGTTTTTTCCTCTCTTTGTTGGAGAGGTTTTCCACGTTAAATCTGTGTCCCCTTGCTGTGTTTTTCGTTTTTGTTCTTCGTTATCTTCTTGTCGCAATTGTAACACTAATATTGCCTATCGGCACCGCCCTTGTGTGTTTTACTCGGATTACATTGGGTATGTTCTCGGGCCAATGCCTGAAATGATGTTAATTGTCACCAAACTACGTAGAGGCCCAGCCACGCACGCGCCTTGTCAACACGCGTGGCATCGAAGCAACCGGCGCGCTGCTCACAATGCACAGGACGATTCCCCAATGCGGACCACTGGTCTAGGTCTAGCACTGAACCGAGAACAGGCACTCACAGTTTTACTACCTCTGTAGCAGAGACCACGCAGGAGGGAGGGACCGTCCATCCCATCCATGCACGCACGCGCAACGCCAGAGCATGGCCACAGCACTAAACAAAGCCATGCAGTCAGTCCACGAGGCCGGAAACTCTGAACCCAACCCCAACACCATGCCCCGCACGCCATAAACACCAACACGGCAAAGCACCTGCCCGCCCGCCCGCGCGCGCACGCGCCTGCGATCTTCCGACGCTGACCCACCTAACGGATCCTCTTCCTTTTCTCCTTTTCGCTTTCCGATAGCGATCTCTTCTCCTCCTCTGGTAGAGTAAGTTGCGTTCTTATGCAACGCGCCGCTCGTGCTGCAAATCCAATCCGTGTGACTATATCCCCTTCATCCAAATCGAGATCATCATTGATCGATCCATCAAATATTTGCGACGTGATCGGCTAATCACTAATCAGTCGGTCCAGGCCAGGGGACCGATCGAGCAGGGGCATGCATGGTCACCGACGCGTGCCTAGGTACACAGCGCCGGTGCTGCACCGCGCGCGGTTCCCGGCGAGACGGGCTCGGTTGGTGCGATCGATAGAAAAACCCGATGGAGCTCCATGGGAAGCTTCGTGCTGGGAGCCAGGGGCATCGAGAGTCAAGATCGATGGACCTCTACGTGACAACAGCTTTTGGTTGGGACGCGACATGCAGTGCATGTACTAGTATAGTACTTTTTTTTGAGGGAGTGCATGTAGTACTTGATCGACCCGAGTCTCGCTCCTGCCGCTGCACTAGTCAGGACCCTGTTCCTAGTTTAAGATTTGTTTCGTTCGGGCCTAGATGAGGGACCAGCAGGCAACGGAGGATTATGTCTGCTCAGCACGTAGAGATGCCCTGTCTGTCGGCGTTACAGAGAGAGAGAGAGAGAGAGAGAGTCGCCGAATAACAAAATTCGATACTAACAAAATCCAGTTTCGGCTTTCAGGTCGGCCTACATTCAGACGATCTAAATGTAAAAGATTTTCTTCAGTGCTTCCCTGGCTGTTTCTACGGTCGAAGATCTTGTAACGAGAATAGTTGCGTTATCATTATTCAGGCTCTGTTACAGTGTTTCGTAATCGGAGTCTCAGGCTCTTCGATCAGGCACAAGTCTGGCACTACGCTGGTAGCAGTAGTAGACTGCTAGCATGTGTCGACCAAACGTCCAAATCTACTCCGTACAGGCCTTTTGCACCCGGTAGTACTATTCTGTACGTGCGTGGTAACGGCACTGACATGAAATGGCCTTAGCTGGGGTGTCGAATTGAATGCGGGTTCGTGACCTCTCCGTGCACACGCTGTTCAGCTTAATCATCATCGGACGTGGTACGTACGCGGGCAATAATCAATGCCAGGGAAAAGGAGTGGCTAGCACTCCAGCTTAACACGTACGACTATACACACGAGCACAGTAGTCGCCGCTACAGTACGTATCGTCGTCAGTTCTTCAGTAGGAAATGACAAGGCTAGCTGGCGCCACGAAATCGGCCGTGGATTTTGCATCATCACTGGTTAAAATCTGATCTGCGCACGCGCGGCCGGAACAGGAATCGGAATCTCGCTGTAGCGTGTCCGGGGACCGGAATTGATTCAGAGACACACGTACGCACGCCGCTTTTGTTTTCTTTGTGCTCGCGATGCGATAGGAATCTTGCACCGGGATGCTGCCGCGTGCTTGCTTGCCGCACGGATAGCAAGCAGATCGACTCGATGTTCATCGGCTAACCGCTGGGCAATAGCTGAAAAAGAAAAATACTTGTTAATTTCAGGTTCGGGAGTCAGTCTGGTGTCTACGCAACTCGCGCGGGAACATCCGTGGCGAAAAATGAAGCGAGGAAACAAAGATAATCGGTGTGTTCTCCTTGCATGGGACAGCGGAATCATCAGGCGTCGACGCATAATTTATAGCGTGCGGATCAATGTTAATTAGATTAATTCCGGACCACATTATATCTAAAATGCAGATTATCGAATAATATTAGTGCATTCAACTCTAAAAGGGACCAATTAGTAAATTGTGAATCTGATTAGAAAACAACCGTGTTAGTTTGTACGTTGACATCATGACTATACCCTCGAGATTTTGGTGAATAACATACTGTATTAAGCTAGGATAACATTGCGTGTGCCAAACTTGCCTCGTCTAAACAAAGAAAATCGATGTGTTCTTTGGAAATCATGTTGGAACATCCATGGCAAAACATGAAGCGAGAAACAAAGAAAATCGATGTGTGTTCTCCTTGTGTGGGACAGCAGAATCATCAGGCGTCAACGCGCAGTAGATAGCGTGCGCGGATCAACGCTGCGAAGGCAGAGATACGTCTCGGACCGGGTTATCCAGGATGCAGAGACCCGTCGAATAATTGAGTGCCTCGAGTTCTAAAAGGAGCAGCAAGTGACTGCAAATTTGATTAGAACCAAATGCGTTAGTTTGTACGCTGACGTCTTGTCTTTATTCCTAGAGATTTGGGGAATAACATATTAAGCGCGGGGCGTGGACTACATAACATTGCGTGTGTGCTTGGCTGGTCTAAACAAAGCAGAGCCGTGTCACATTAGAGCGAATACTGGAGGCCTGGTCAAAAAAATAAAATGGTTAACAGGTGAATGCTGGTCAATGCAGATTGAGCATGAGCTCAATTTTTTGAGACGGTACAAACTGAGACACACAACCCACATGCATCACATTCACCCGGCCACGCCATACACACTGCGAATCAACAAAACTAATATGGAATGGACAGAGTAGTTCTGTTATACTCCCTCCGTTTTAAAATATAAGATGTTTTAGCTTTATAAAAAAAAATCTAGATTACTTTTAGTAAGTAGGTTCGCTCAAGTTTGGAGTGAATCTACACACTAAAATTATAAAAAAAGTGTAGATACATTTTCTTTATAAACCTAAAATATCTTATATTTTAAAACAGATGGAGTATTGTCGGTTATGGAAGGATTAGTATCTTGTCTTGTATTTCAAGTTAATCCTTATAGTTTATACTAAGAGACTTAATACAGTCTTCATATTACGTCAATCTCATTATTCTATATGATATATACAACTATGTGTGCAGAGATTTCACAGAAGGACGATTGCGTATTAAAAACTTGTCGATCCAAAATATGAGGTCTGCAAACAAAATCCGTTCACCGGCCGTATGCTTGCTCAATCTGACTCACGTTGGGCGATTGTACACATGAATGGCAAAGATTTTGGTGACAACACCTGCGCTTAAACTAGAGTATGGAGGCAGATTAGCGATATTGGAGATGGAGTGAGCACATCCCTTTGGAAAGATAAGTGGACTACTAGCGGGCCCCTATGTATTTAATTCCTTGCACTTTTTCACACACGACAATGCCGAACATTTCAGTTGCAGACTGCTGTGTTGGTGGTGAATGGACAATTCCTTAAATCACATCACATCGAACCAAGCGGAGATGAAGAAAGAACCACTTTTATCCTTCCTTGGATCATGCATACTTAACAGTTTGGAACAAGATAAAAGAGGTTGGAGAATGGATTTGACAGACACCTTCTCGGTTAGGAATTTGTATAACATGATGCCTTGGGGAGGGATTAAACACAATGTTAAAATGCGCAACACCTAAAAAGGAGAACTCTTCGCATGCCGATGATCAGGGGAAGAATCAAGGTCAGATCGGTGCTTTTCGGCCAACATATTGTGAATGGTGAAAGTTTCCCTTTTGGTTTAACCACACATGAAAGAATTTAGCCTTTTGCGCTAGAATGCAACAACACTAAACAAATCCTCCCACTTCTTGGGATCATCCTGGCTGGAATTTCAAATCTTATAAACATATATGATGAGGCCAAGCAAAACTACAATACTCAGAAAAGAGATGCATGGCATTTGGTGGTAATTGCATCTTTGTGGAGCATTTGGCATTATAGAAATAGGAAAGTCTTTGATGACACCAGAATACAAATTCAAAATATGACCAAACAATGCATGTAAACGAGTAAAATATGGGCGCACAGATCCAGGAAATAAGAAAAAGGGTCTTCCATCTTTGGGTATCTGAATGGCCAAATTTATTTGTTTTAGATCTTTGTTTTCTTGCTCTTTGCTCTTTGGCCATGTTTGTAAACTCATGCATGTCACCTAAAAGTGATGTCTTAGCTCTCTCTTTTTAATAAAATCTAGATAGCGGTCACCCCTCCCGAAGTTCGTTAAAAATATCTACATGATATCAGAGGGTTGAGATCCTTGACCTAGCCGCAAACACGTTTCCGTACTACGCCGCTCCCGGGGAGGTCGATCTCCATGATCTCTGCAGCAGCCGCGTGACCTGTAGTAGGGTTCACTTGCCGATCCGTGACTGCTCACCCTGGTGCATTTTTGTCCAATCTCATTGTCGGTTTTCTCTCTTGTCGGTCGCTTGGCCGGTCTTCTTTTTGGTTCACCGACCGTGGAAGAAAGGTCTTGGATAGTGGGTGTCACATTCTCAATGGTAGGCTTAAATAGGTGATGGGAAGATGACCTACTAATCAATTCAAAGTTTCTGGCGATGACTCTAACCGATGCTCGAACACATTAATTGGTATCAAAGACGAGTTAGCATAATTGGCCTAAAGTCTAGTGCCTTGAGTGAAAACCTCCAAAAGTTTTTGCGATGTTGTTAACTGAATTGGACATGCTTGCAGGACCAATAGTGTGCCGTCGAGTATTGAAGAATGGGAAAATCAACGTTTGGACTGTTTAGAGGTGCATGAAAAATACCATAATGAAAAACATATCAGTTTTCAAGCTTAGACCTCACATATATTTTTATTAGTTAAAACATATAAATTGTTGGCCTCCAAGCCAATGGATTAAAAATTAGATAATGGTTTGCTAAAAATCCATCGATAGAAAAAGTTACCTAATCAAAAGTAGAATGATTGACTGGCTGGTTGCATACTTGACAAGGTAACCTAATCATAATGTTGTGATGTTTTGTCATAATATAAGAATTTTCTATCAAGAGATCATCTTTTAATTCAAAGAAGTTAAGTCCTCTCTCTCTCTCTCTCTCTCTCTCATTCTTACATGGATTAGTAAGAAAAGAATGATGTCATCCGTCATAGTTGGATATTAATTCATAATAATTTGAATGTGACCTTCGACATGAATAATCCCTTCTTTATTGTAGATGAAAAAAATTAAGTTATGCCTTCTAAGGTGGATTCTCTTTGGAGCCTAGGTGTAGAAATAAGCATTAGTACAACTAAATTATGTGTTGAATCCTACGTGAAACAAAGATACATATATTGTTGAGAAGAAACATTTGATCTTGCAAAGGGAGTTTAGACTATGTTCCACTTGAATAGCAAGAGGAAGTCGTGAAATGCATTGGCACTTTCAGAAGAAACGTCCTGCAAGGTTAGAGCCTATATTTGGTTTCATTATAATTTGTAGGAAATATGTCCCATCCTCAAGATTTTGTTTGGTTCAGGTCTTATGTTAGAAGGTTACACATAGTAGAGAGTAACATAGACTCGAGAGAAAAATAAGAGAGCAGAGAGATCGAGAGGGTGGACGCTGGGCGCTGGGCGGTCCGCCGGTCCACCGGTCCGGTGGAGTGGCTCACTGGTTATTAGTAATCATTTTTTCTGCGTGCTGTTTAACATGGCTTAGCCGATGCTCAATGCTGTCCTCACGCGTAAGTTATAGAGTAATATAATAATAGTCTACATGGGTACCACCATAGTGTCTTATATCATCGATAATATTATAGACGCCTGCATTAATTATTATTTTTAAACAAAGGGGATGCACTTTGTTATGGTAACATAATATGTTTACCGCAAACACTTTTTTTTTTTTGCCTCATTTAAGGTTACACCATTTCAGCCAAATTCCTAGTTGGCACCGCCTAAGTTTCATACTACCACCTTATTCCCCCTATGAGAGGTCTGAAGAGTAAAAAAGGGGGTTTTTATTACAGCTCTACAATCGTCAAAATTTCCTCTTAACGTTTTTTTTTTTGAGGAATTTTTTTCCTAAGAAGGAACAAGGGAAGGAACGATATACATATATGGGCCGGGCCGCTTCACGTGATTGAACAAGGCTGAATGAGGCACTTATATACGGGAAACTCAGAATGTCTCTCTCAGGGCCTGTAGGCATCCGCACGGTATGCCAACAGATTTCCACCAATTTTTTGAAAAACACAATTATGGCCACCAGCGCGCACCATTGCCTTGGTCACAAAAGAACACGAGACCGGTCTGCTTTTGTATTTCTTGGGCCAATTAGCTGGTGGGCCATTTTTTATATTCGAGCAATCCGGATCGTAGAAGTTCCTACCTGAAACAAGTCCTCTTAAAAAAAAAGTTGGATTGGTTGCGAGTCGCATTTGTACATTCCTTTGACTAGATTCCAGTTCCAGGTAACCTTCATGGAGCAGTGTCACAGTGGAGCAAGATCATTTTCGTTATCTCCAGAATAGTATATAAAAAAGCTAGTCCATCAAATTACCAAGCAGGATAAAGATAGCAGAGTATAATAATGTTCTGAAAAAGAGGATGATTGCAGAAGGGGCATGCAACCTGTCCACTTCAGAAAGAACCCCATGGATCACCAATCTGTTGACATCATCTGGCAGTCGAGTGACAGCAAACTCGCAATCACCACCCATAAAAAACTCAGTTGCGGGTGCACTGACTGACACTGAAAGTGATAACAATTAAATGTTCCTCAAAGCCTCCCCAGTTGCATCTTGCAAGGGGGTTCTGCTGCTAGGCATCATCGACGTCACAAGCCGCTCATGCTCCGCTAAAAGAAGAATAAAAGCGGCGGAAGGCAAAGGCGACGAAAGGAAAAGGGAAAAGGGGCAACCGCAAACACACCACCGGGCAATGCTTTTCTTCAGTGTCAGTCTAATCTGTAACTTGGCGATGCTGAGCCGATAGCAACCTCGCGCACCGGCGGATCCACTCCGCCGTCTCCATGTGATGGTGACTTTGGATCAAAGCATCGCTCTCTCCCTGCTCAGATGTAGTAAAAGGGGAGAGATGTAGGTAAGCTGGGATCGTGAGACATTAGTTTATTACCTCAAACGCGCCAAAGCCGCCGCCCTATCTGCATCTGATGAGACTGAGAATTACTATAAAACTGCCAGATAAGGCATGGGCATGTCCCCCCAATTCCGAACTGTAAAACTTAGGTCTTTCTGACGTCACAGCTCAACGAAGTTCGATCGGGTCTGTGTGTGTGTGCCTCTGCATGTTCAAAGGCGCCACCTCCTTTTAGATTAAACATCGCTTCTTTCTGTCACTAAATTCAGATAGATCAGTACCGTTGCTATCCATCCACTTGGCTGATCTTTTTTTCTGAAGAGAGACAGAGACCAGAGTGGCACAAGCAGGCAATAAAGCGGCGATGAAGCAACCGAAGGAGTAGCAGTAGCTAGCTTATTCCTGTTCATGATGGTCCACTCTATTAAACATAGACTTGAGACTTGCAACTTACATCTGATAATCTCAACCGCAACCGCCGGGCTGTAACGTGCCTACCTACAAAAGGAAGATACTTGCTATGGAGGTGATTCCTTCTGTCTCTCCCAAACATGGGAAACAGCACATACAGATTGGAAAGCATGGCCGTTAATTTTACATCTACTTGTCAGCGTACTTATATATGTATCGAGGATGTTACGTGCAGCTTAGTTTAAACACCGAACTTGCTTCGGGCACATTTATGCCCTGCTGGCTTGCCAGTTACTAGAATCTTAGAGCTGCCATGCAGCCATGGCCACAAATATTGATAAAAGTTGATAAATATGTTGCCCATCTGATTCGAAGTTGATTGGTTAGTAGGGTTATGGTTGTCTTGTTGTACCTGGCGTCTACAACAGAAAATGTAAGGTTTGATGTCATATGTGGAAATCGATTCTCCTTTCCGTTTTGTTAAAGAAAACTGAAAGGTTTGACGTCATATGTTCCTAATGTTGATTTAGTGCTTAAAAATTCGTGCTGCTAATTGTCATCAAGTTTGGTCACCCTTTTGTAAACCGCAAGAAAACTAGACTAATTAAAACACAGTGAAACTTGATGGAAGCGTAGTAAGATAGAAGGACACTTCTATAAGGAATAGAAGGACACTTCTATAAGGATTTGCTAGTCACCTCTCTTATCATTGAATTTACCTCGGCTCGTGTATTGTGAGGGCCACACATGAGTTGTAACCAGATTATAACCGAGAATTTAATAAGTTGCAACTAGGTTACAACTGAAGATTAATACAAATTTTAAAAGTTACAATTATTTTAGAACTAAGAATTAACATAAATAGGAAGATAATGTTAGACGACCGAGATAAAAATAGACGCTCCGGTTCTCTAAACCACCCACGCATATTGACGGTTTGGTTGCCTTGCTGTGGCACTACATGTAGCTAGCTTGAAGAGGAAACAAGCAACGAGGCACACGAGAGGTGACTCGCACACACACACTCGGGGCTGGCCGAGTACATACATCTAGAACGTGTTTGATAGCCTGTAGTCGAATCTCGGCCTGGCCGATAGTGCTGAGATGGATATTACCAGTCTAAAACAGCCTCTAGGGCAGGATGTATAAACCGGTTGGTAGACTGTATACATTTTTTCTAGCCGAGTAAACAGCTGCGGATCATGTGTTTGATTGCCATCATTGGCCCACTGAGTATATAAACACACTTGTTTGGTTGGCCACGGTGAAATTGATGTGATAACCTCTCATATTGGAGTGGTAAGGATACCCAACACTCCAACATGCAATTCATCATAAATAGTTGAACAAGCAAGCAATTCATGACAAATATGTTCAACACAAGAAGTTCAACAAGCAATTCACAAGTACTTCAACATAGTGGTTCATCGCAATTTGTTCAACAAGCAGTTCAACGAGTAGTTCAAAAGGCAGTTTAACATAGCAGTTCATGACTAGAGGGGTAACTATGTTACCTCCTCCAATGACAGTTTCATAGAGCCTAGCTAACGGATGGGATGTTTCACCACCTCCTAAAATATACATATTTCTTGTTCAATTAGATCATCTGCACCATCATAGAGCTAAGATATGTAAGTAGTACGACTAACAAAACAACATAGGCATGCCCTTCTCTCATACATAGCTCCTGCAAAGCCAGCACATTCCCTCCTCTCATGTATAAGCATAAAGCGTACAACCAACCTTGTATCTTGTTATCAGCAAGGTGGTCCATAGCTCAGGTCAATTGCTAGCTGGTGTACAAATTTCTCTCAATAGGAGGCTTAGACATGAACATGAGCTTCATGTGAGCAAAGTTATCCACGGGATTGCTAAAGAGTTCACTAGGAATGTCTGATATAAAAAACAAATTGTTAGATAAGCAGTCAAGGAAATCATGAAAGAAGTAAACATTCATTTAGCAGTTCATGGCAACCTTGGAGAGCTCCATCAGCCTGACATGCTCCATCCCGAAGGATGAGGTCTTTGGACACCATTGGACTTCGTCCAGATCCTTCATCTGGCGTGCAGTTGCACCCACTTCTTATTCCATTTTCTCATATGGTTGTAGACCTGAGTTAGGGCGAGTCTCTTTCCAGTGAAGTCAAAAACATCATTGCATACATGCTGCATGTAAATCTCTTTGAAGTTGTTGTCACATCTAACCCCTTCTCTGACCAACTCATAAATCATGTTTTGTACGAACAGGTACAGAGAAGCGCCCCACTGCATTGGTCATGGTATGTACATAGCTCGAAGTGGGATTGACTTATCAGGCTCCAAAGTGATCACGGTGTGAATAAACAGATTGGCATACTTGTCCATCAAATTGTTCTACACAAGCTCTACTCTATCAACAAGAACATGATCACATGTTCAAAGATGTGCAGAACATACTAACACATACTAACAGATCTACCCAAATAATTATACATCATATCATTGCAGATGTACCCAAATCTAACATGTATTGATAGATCTACCAACATGTACAACAAGGGAGATGGTTCTTACAGCAGCTCCTGAACAATGCACCACAGAGGTTGGGGACGAGGGAGATGCTGGTAGGCCTACCGTCGCTCTAGCCGAGGGAGTTTACGGCAGGACCAGCGTCGCCGTGGTCAAGGGAGTAGACGACAGGTCGTCCTCGACGAGCTCGACGGTGAAGATGGAGCAGCCGGAAGGACCGCACTCGAGGCGCTAGAGGGTGAAGACGAAGTTGCCGTGGTCGATGGAGTAGCCGGTAGGACCATCGTCTTGGTGCTCAACGCAGAGAACTGAGCCAACATTTCCCTATACATCTGGTGGAAGACGAGCTCGGAGGGGGGAGTGGTTGGCGGAACACTGTCGTCTCTAAATAGCGAGCAGAGTACGCGGGTGGTGAGCGAAATTCTCCCACCAGAAATTTGCGGTCGTGCGTGAGCTCGCTCCATCTCGCTACCTGCATGATCTTGGCTGCAGCGTTCCTAGATTTGCACGCAGAGAGGCTGGATCCAGGAAACATTCGAATCGAGAGTTGTCCTCGGGTCTGGCTGCGGGGTGCTTTAAGGTCAGACCGTCCAAAGTCCAATCGGGCCAATATCACCGTCCAAAGTCCAATCGGGCCAATATCACCGTCCTCGGGTCTGGCTGCGGGGTGCATCTACAAAGGGATGCGAACAACCAATCGGGCCAATATCACCGTCCAAAGTCCTGGCTTGAGAGATTGTAGGCTACCAAGCGCACTCCTACGATTCCGTGGTAGATTCCAATAGGGTTTAGGGTACTTGGCCATGTTTACAGGGAACACGAGCCCTATACCAACCAAGCTCAGCTGGACGAACTGCGCCAATGAGAGCATGGATTGTAAGGGCATCTCCACTGGCTTGACCCATCCCGTCCGAGCGTGTCTGAACTCGTCCGCGCAGACGCACGGGACGTGCGCGGTGCCCCAGCGACCCGATCTATCCGTCTCGACCCATCCATGCATCTAATTTGGGCAACTGATACGTCGGAAACGTATCTATAATTTTTTATGTTTCATGCTTGTTTAGTATCTACTTTTCTTTGCTTTGTCTACACTTTGAGGTGTTTTTATATGTTTTCTGGTACTAACCTATTAACAAGATGCCATAGTGCCACTTGTCTATTTTCTTCTGTTTTTGGTTCCAGAAAAGGCATAAAATTAATATTCTCGAAATTGGACGGGACAAAATCCAAAATCAATATTTTACCGTGGGGAGCATGGGCGATGTCTGAGGCGGAGGGAGCCACCAGGGCGCCACACCCCCTGGCCACGCGTCCTGGGTGGGACCGCACCTTGGGGGTGCGGCCACCCTGGTTGCCCCCTACCTCGCCTCTTCGTCTATAAAGACCCCCCGATACCAAAACCCTAAGGACCCGATCAATCTTCCACGAAACAGTCTGTGGACACCGCCACCATCGTCCCTAGATCGGGGGATCTGAAGCTCTTCTCGGCACCCTGCCGGAGGGGAGATCATCCCGGAGGCCTTCTTCTTCATCATGCCAGCCTCCGGTATGAAGCATGAGTAGTTATACCTTGGACTACGGGTCCATGTAGTAGCTAGATGGTTGTACCTCCTCCTTTGTGCTACCATGTTTAGATCTTGTGAGCTTCGTTCATGATCAAGATCATCTATTTGTAATCATGCATGTTGTGTTTGCGGAGATCTGATGGATATTGAGATTACTATGTTAGATTGATTAATGGTTTTGTCTTATTGATTCTATCATGTTTGTGTTGTTTGTGATCTTGCATGCTCTCCGTTTCTAGTAGCTATCTTGGCCAAGTAGATGCTAGTGACTCCAAGAGGGAGTATTTATACTCGATAGTGGGTTCATGCCTCTATTTAATGAGGAAGTGACCGAAATCTCTAAGGTTGTAGATGTGCTGTTGCTACTAGGGATAAAACAACGGTCTCTTGTTCATGGAACAAGTGGATTATTTACCTTATACACTTCGTTTAAAGCGGTTATCCGTTGCTTGCAACTTAATACTGTAGGGGGGTCGGATGATAACCTGAAGGTGGATTACTAGTCATAGATGCAGTTGGATGGCGGTCTATGTATCTTGTTGTATTCCCAATCAAATCTCATAGGATCATGAATGTCTAATATTACATTGTTATGCCTTGCTCAGTCCTCTCAATTGCCCTACTGTAATTTGTTTATCCAGCATGCCATGTTTGTTTATCTTAAGGAGAACACCTCTAGTGAATTATGAACCCCGGTCCAATCTTTACCATTGATACATCTTCCACTGTTACTGTTTACTTTCTGCAAACCACCATTACCTTCCACACCATATAGTTAATCCATTGTTTTTAGCAAACCGGTGAGATCGACAACATCACTGTTCGTTGGGCAAAGTCTTAAGTTTGTGTTGTGCAGGTTTCCAGTTGTTAGCAACACCTTTGAGTCGTTTTCTTCCTCATACTAGTTCGATAACCTTGGTTTCTTACTAAGGGAAGAACTTGCCGCTTTTCTCATCATACCTTCTTCTTGGGGTCTTCCAACGAAGCTTAACAATCAGCTGAGCCATCGTCAGCAACGGTTGCGTAGGCCCGGACGTGTGCGGATAGCGTGCATGTCCTGCCCGCGCGTGCCACTCGCCCACCCGTGAGCCAACCCTTACCGGTGGCATTGATTCAGAAGCGGTTAGTGGCACTGATTCGCATTTAACCGCGCCCGGTATTTAGCGTTAAGGCGGAACCATGCGCCATCAATGGCGACGAGATAGGACGCTGACTGACTGCGAGCAGCATGTGTTCCCGCGCCGGCATTGATGGCGAAGGAGCGGAAAGTTGCGCGCGTTCTCGGGCGGCTAGGCTATTTAACCCTGCGCCCGTCGGTGCCGCGCTCCTCACCTCTTCGCATTGGAACCCTAGCAGCAGTAGCCGCCGCCACCAAAGATTAAGACGTCGTCCTGGATGAATAGGAGCAAGAACGACCACGAGGCGTCTGGCTCTAGCAGCCAGCGCTCTCGGCTGCCGGCCTTCCTCCGCGGCACGTCCTTGCCACCTCCCCCGTGGCCAGAGGAGTTCTGGAGCCATCCTGTGGGGGACTACCCGCCTCCGCGGGACCGCCGCACCCAGCCGTACTACCGCGTCGGGGAGTGCGAGCGCCGGTGGAGGCAGGATCACGACATCCATCAAACAAATATCTCCCTCCCCACCGGCTGGCACCTCAACCGGGACCGTGTCCCGGTGCCGCCACTGCCTAAGGCGGTCAGAGGGCTGGCGGAGGAGATCTGTCGCCGGATCAGCAACCTCCCCCGGACCCAACGGTGGGAGAGGGGCTACCACTCTGAGGCGTACTGGGTCAAGTTCCTCGAGTGGGAGCACAAGGTGCGACACGCCACCACCATCCATCGCGACCTGCAGCGAGGGAGGTCTACTAGATCCCCAACATCGACTCGGACGGCGAGGGCGCCCACAACCACTCCGACGCCGACCTCGGCAGCGAGGAAGACAACTACGAGGACGACGATGATGTCGTCATTGTCAAGCAGGAGGCGGTGGAAGCCATCCAGCTCACCGGGATGGTGGCGCAGACAATCGCCCCAGCTGCCTCCACCGCCGTCGCTGCCGGGATGGGCGCCAACGATCGTCGTGGAGGTGGGGATGGAGCTGGCGCACTTGCAACACGGTTGGGCGCCGTGGCCTGGGCAGGTGATCAATCCACCTGCGTCTCCGCTCGATCCGCCACCGCCTAACCACGGGCCGCCAAGTACATCGACCTCAACCGTAGATGGATTGACGGTAACTGTGAAGATCGATAACTAGGTTTAGGATTAGTTTAAATTCCTTTTTTATATTTTGAATGTACATTAAATATGAATTTTGCAGTTTTTAGCGCAAAACGATCTAGGTTTGAATTTGCAAAAAACAAATTCCGCCCACGGGCCGAACAAATGGGTCGCGCTACTGGTCTGACAAACTAGACCACGACGCCAAATCAACCGTGATCCGATTTAAACGGATAAAAACGAACCATTTAGAACGACCGAAGGGTCGACCGGTGAAGATGTCTAAGACACTGTGCTGTGCGTGACCGTGTGCGACCACTTGAAGCGTACGACCGACCGACCGACCGATCGACCGACCAGCGACAACGGATCATGCATGCATGGGGTCACGCGATTCGTATTCTGCCGTGTGTTCTTCCATTCTGTGCGAGGCAGCAGCAAACGCCTCCCTCTCCTTTTTCCCATCGCTTTGCATGCGTGCACGCACGCTTCGTCGCCAATTCCGTGTGAGCGATTTGGAGATGCATGACGGATTGATTGGACGTACGTGCTGCTCGCGGAGTGTGGCAGCGTGGCATGCACCCAGCGATCCACCCTCACGTGTAGTCCCTTCGTCCGCAAATAAGTGTATTTCTATCCTTGTCCTAAGTCAAACGTAATAAGGTTTGACTAATTTTTAGAACAACGTACCAATATTTATTAGCACTGAATTGTTATCATTAGATTTACTAGCTCAATGCCCGTGCGTTGCTACGGGATAAAACGATAAAACAAAGAATAAATAGATTATCATATTTTACACACCCGTTTTGGATTAAGATCATGTAGTTGCGACAAGAGAGGAAATATGTATATGCTAGGTATTGAAGGCACAAAAAGTGAGTCCTCCTATGTCATGAGGCGAGGAGGTGGCGCGAGCGCCTCGGCTTGTTTGTGCATCCACACGTCATGAAAGTTCATTGACGAGCGCAGGCGCCCGAGCCGCCACGCCATGATGTCGTAGGCATGTGCGGCCTCGTGCGCGGTGTCGAGAACGATGCGGCCGTCGCCGAACCGGATCTCGGCGTAGAAGTTGCCCGTCAGGCGCACGTGTCCGCCGTGGTATCCGGATCTTCCGTGGCGCGGCGGCATGGCGGCGGTGGCGCGGGTTAATTTAATCTTTATTTTAATTTGTCAATCCAATTTTCCCAAATTGATTATTTTTTCATGTAATCGACAAGAGATTTTGTACATATGCTTTTAGTTTTTATTTCATCTCGTCGAAGAGAGAAATTTCTTTTAGTTTCATGATTTTTGTAGGCAACCTGACAAGCATGTAGTACTGGAACACTCATGAGAAATAATCCTAGATCGAATATGAGAACACATAACAAAATTTCCTTTGGAATATGCAAGGGATTTGTGGCAGCATACTCATGTATGATATAATTCTATGATTTTACTCTCATTTGAAGGACCCTCCCACAGAGATAATTATGCACCACACGCAGCATACGAACCTAGTCCAGTGTTTACAACATATAACGCCCGGCGTGGACAATATTGAAGGAACATCCACACTCACACACACACCACCACGCACGCGGCACGCACCTAAACCTACCGCGTCGCACACAACCGGCACACGCACATGGGCACAACAGACGCACCCACACCACGCACGCCTCCCCATCGCCACCTACCCCGAGCCCCCTCCATCCCGAGCGGAGCGCAGCCGACGAGGCCTCCTAGTCCTTTCCACCCCGTCTGGCTTTCCTCAGCGCATCGTCTGCCTCTCCTCGTCGGCCGCCATTCCCTCGAGCATCTGGCTGCCCCGCGTGCTCCTAGCACCACTGCCTCCCACCTTGCTCGCCATCTCCACCTCTCACAGCTGTCGCCGCCCGCTTCCCTGCTCAGCACGCCGCCTAATTAGTCGACGCCGCCCCTCTACTCCATGTCGCGGACGCGCTCCTCTAACCTCTCCCTGAAGCTCCCCTCTATAGGTCAATCCGCCTCCGCTCGCTGTCGATTAGGCCGCGTCGCCGCAACTACCCGAGCTTCCACCAAAAATCCCAAATTAAGAGATTATGAAGCCCAAATCCATCACCCAATTCTTTGTATCCTTGATTTGCTTGGGAAAGGTCCTCCCTGCCCCGCTCCTTGTCGTCCTCGTCGGCGACAACGATACTCATGCTTCCTTTCGCCGCTGTTTCCATGGAGGCCGGTGCTCCTGAGGAGGCCGTACAGTGGATGGGAGCGGCTCCAAGAACGGTGGTCGGTGACGGCAGCGGCGCAAGTGCTGGGCGAGGCTCCACAAGGCGATGGGCGTTGGGGCCGTGCTCGCAGGCCGGCAAGTTTGCTTGCCTCGCGGGCGAACGCCCGGTCCAGATCAATACCCCGCCGCCGGTGGGGGTGGTTGAGGGGAGGCTTGAGCGGGGGAAGGGACGAGGTCTCGAGGAAGATGACCACAGGGGTAGAGCCGGCGCGGAAGGGCCCGTGGCGGTGCCAGGGATTTGGGGGAGAACCATATCACGTCGTGCAAAAAAATAGGCCTATGAATTTGTTTCACTTGGCGGTGGCAGGTGGTGTAAAAACTCCGAACTGTTAGGGGCAAAAGCGTCAGAAAAAAAGCGGACGGAAAAGGCTAGGCAGACGAACCTACCGTAGATAAAATTAGTAGATTATTATTTATTTTTAAATCTAGTTTCATAATATGTCAATTTGATGTAATATATGTTTCTAAATTTTTTTATAAAGTTAGTCAAATTTAATTATGTTTGACTTAGGCAAAAGCTAAATATATACTTATTTGCGGATGGAGGGAGTAGGTATCGTAGCTTAGCTGACCTGACACAGCGCGCGCTTGCATGTGACAACTAAGAAACCTAGCGAGCTAACTACCATTCGAGTTAGTTGGTGAAGATTGTCCAATCTCAGCCATGACACAGAGCTATTTGCCTATCTTGTACTGCATGCACAGTAACGGGCCAAGTTATCGAGCTCGATTAGGAATGACACGAGAGATCATAGGAGGTCTAGGTCCCGGCCGTAGCTTTGGTAGCACAATTAATTGTTCATATATGATGCATGGACGGATGTAGGGTTTGAATTATAACTCGAAACTCGCGAGCTAAATGAGTAACTCGTGACTCGGCTCGAACTTGTTGTCTAAAGAATCGAGCTAAATTTTTTATTTAAGCTCGTTTGTTCGTTAAACTCGTTCAAATACAGCGTTTGAAAATTTTCATAGATGAGTGCCCCATACTATGAATGTTTCTTAAACCTGTAATGGTGTAGAGATACTATATTTTTAATTGATCTTCCATCGTGTCATTATGAAAGTACTATCATTGTTCTAGTCAAACCAACTGAACTTTGACCAAACTTTTAGAAAAAACTATCAATAAACATGATATTTTAAAGACATCATAAAAAATATATTTCATTATCTATCTAATAATATTGATTATGTATTTTGCATATTAATATTTTTTGGTAAAAACTTGGTCAAACTTGACATACTTTAACTTTCAAAAAAAAATATAGGCCTTAAGCCTTGGGATGGAGGTAGTAGTTTTTTTATATGTGCTCATGTTTGTATCTTATAACAAGTTAAACAAGCTACTCACAAGCTACTCGTGAGTTTACCAAGTCAAGCTGTGTTTTAAATATGAGCTTGTCGCCGAGTCGAGCTAACTCGTTAGTTGAACAAGATTTAGAGAGTCAAGCCAAGTTGGCTCGGCTCGGCTCGAATTCTAGGCCTACTGGCCAGCCACCGCGAGATTGATCGAGCATGCATAGCTAGCCAGGTAGTCAGTGTACTGTCAAAAATGACTTTTCCTAAGGCGTCAAGTGGAATCACACCAAAGTTCTCACTTATCATTTGTCAAAATCTAGTTTAAATTTTGACCCTAAACTAGATTTTGACAAATGAGTTAGAAGTAGGACTTTGGCGATCCCATTTGACATGTTAACTTTTCACATATATATTAGTAACATAGTTATATATTCCATCCTTTTCTTGTATCCGTATTTTAAATATGAAAATTATTTTGTGATGAATCTAATGATACTGGTTATGTACGGCAGAGGTTGATGACATTCTGTGATTGTCAACCCTGATAATTCGCCACTCAAGTTAAAAAATACACCGAAAGCTCAACAAATTTTGAAGAAGGTTAAAAATGCTTGACCGATAGACTTTTCTTATTGCCATTCTGTCCAACTTGGAACAAGAACCGAGTAAAACAAGATTTCATCTTACGTGGGCACAGCCCCTGACCGAGATGTTGAGTTATTTGTGGGGCGCATGGTCCACAAATGGATGGAGCCAACATGTAGTGGTCTACGGAGATAGCATAACTATGAAATTCAGTTGATTTCACCGAGTTAGCTAGGCGGATTTTCGGCTCCCTTTAAAAAACTCGAAAATTATATTTATAAGTTTAGGGAAACTTAAAAGAATCTAATTATAGCCAATTATATCTCATAAATGTGTAAAATATCAATTTTAGATACTTTATATTCTAAATAAAAATGGTAAAAGTGTGAATCCGACTATGCATATATTTAAACGGATTTGCTAGTTCTCATGCGCCTGTCACCTCTCTCACCATTGGATTAACCTCGTGATTTGTACCGTATGGGACTTATATATGAGTTGCAACTAGGTTGTAACCGGAAATTTAATAAGTTGCAACTAGGTTGCAACTAAGAATTAGTATAGATTTTCAAAGTTGCAATTAGGTTACAACTGAGAATCTATTATATACTAAAAGCAATCCCGTGTTTTTGGTAAATGAAAAGCACAAAAACAATGATTCGACGGAACTAAATGTTTAGAACCCTATCATTTTCTAAAGTGAAACTACACAAGGCTAAAAATCTAGGCTGGGCCCATTCAAAATATGGAAAAGCAAGGGAAGTTTCATTTGGTGTCATCATTAAAGAGAAAATCTAAAATTTTCCATAGCATTCACCATTCGTAGATATAGATAATCTTATTTGCAAACATTTGTGATACACTAAATAAAGTTGGTTCCCTCGCATTTGTGAAGCAATATAAGGGTCTTTTTGAGGCACGGGGTTGACCCATATCATCAAGAATTTAGATAGTTGGATCTAAAATATACGTCTAAGGTTTTACATCCACATCATCAAGATTATTTAGATAGTATGGCTAAGATTTTACAAGAGAATACAAGTCATGTAATCACATGGTGTCGTGTCAACTATGGATACGGCCATATGTAGGGTTAGTCATATGAGTCCGGATGCGTTGATTCACAAATAAAAGAAAGAGTCCGTACATGTTACAATAGCCAACATTCAAAGTGAAATACTTCAACTGATAGGCTACATTTATTTTTCCAAGTGAGTCCATATGTGTTGATTCACAAAGGAAAAAAGAAAGAGTATGTGCATGCTACAATAACCAACCTACAAAGTGAAATAATCTAATAGGCTAGGTTTCTTATTCCAACTGAGACCCGATGTGTTGATTCACAAAGAAAAAATCCATACATGTTACAATAGCCAAACATGCAAAGTGAAATAATCTAACACTGAAATAATATAGGTGGATATAAACATTTTAGGGAATATTAAAACGATACAAGGAAAGGAATAATCTAGACATTTAAGGCCAAATGTGTTCAACCAAAGTTTCATAAACTGATGTATTGAATGATGGCTTAGAAAATCATATGATCCAAGTTTAGAAAATAATAGTGAAAACAAAGAAAAATCTTCCACATGATACGAATTTTTTAATACTTCTTAGTGATTTTCCAAGAAAAAAATCTAATCTTCCAAAAATTACAAACAAACTCAAAATAAATTAATCATGACTTTTAGAAACCTTTATTTTGCACAAAAAATAGCAATAATTCGTGCTTTTGCACTATCACAAACTGGAAGAGGCCATATGAACTCACCTTGCAGGTGTAAAGGATCATTCACTCACCACCAAAGGTATTCACAAGAGAGTACGGTTGGCAGATCATCGATGAAGTGTGTGGAGAGAGATCGAGAGAGTGTGTGAGTTTGAGTGTGTACCATGTGCATAGATATATAGATAGGGAGGAGAGATCACATGGCACAATGGATATGGTGGCGAGTGAAGGTAAAACTAACCGCTTGAGAATGTAGCACGTTCCGTAGTATTTGGTTGTTTATTTGAATTATGTGTATGTGTCAAGAACCATGTAATAAAAATGCCAATATATTGTAGGGGTTCGCAGCATAGAAAACAAAAAAATTTCTATGATGGGAACAACTAAGTACCAAGATCTATCTACTAGACACAAGCAACGGGTGGATATACATCCATAGAATACATACCCTCGAAGACTGAATAGCGTTAACGAGGTTGTACTCGTGGATGATGTAGACGAACGCTTGCCGATCTCAAGATCGTGATAAAGTCCATCTGGTCCAGCCGGTCCAGCATGATCAAGTCCAGCACCTCAAAGCAGTGGTGCATCCGTGATTGCACACACGTACGGGTACCCCGACAACCTCCGCGCCCTCGCTCCAGCGAAGCAGCGGAAGCAACAAATCCTTCCAGAAAAGGCCACCGGGAACATGTATCTCGCTGATCCGAGATCATGGGGAAATTCTAAAGGGGGGAGAGAGATCCTTCGCGAGGAGGTGTGAGAGACAAGTGAGAGGAGGGGGTCCTTTTATATGGGAGGGGGCAGCCCAAGGGGGCATGGCGTCCAGCCATGGGGGCTGCCCCCACCTCTTCCACATTCATGTGGGTGGAGCTCCCACTCAAAATGAAAAGCCTCCACTCCCATTAAAAAGCCTCCACTCAAAAATCCACTCACATGCATTAAATTTCTATCAAATTTAATGCAAGCTCTCATTTAAATAAAACTCTTTTATTTATTTATTCAGAATTTTGTTAATTAATTTAATTAACAAAAATTCACATAAAACCCCTTACAACATTTCAATTTCACATGCAGAACCAGTTTCAGCAATTTCAACCGAAACAGTTTTGGTGTCTAGTGAAATAAATTCCCGCGCTTTCCTTTTCTTTTTCTGGCATATCATTTGCTCCAAATGGTGTCGGTATCCCTTAAGTTGTCACCCTACGGTTCGCGAATAATGCGGACATGATCGAGACCCTTCTCTGATCAATAATCGATGGCGGGACACAGATCCATCTTGACTCCCACATTCAACGATGACTTCTATGATCGTGTGAACCTTTTACGCTAGTATCTTAATCCCTTTGTTTCACGATATATTACATGTCCGAGATTCGATCATCGGTATCTCCATACCTAGTTTGATCTCGTTACTGACATGCACTCTTTTCTCGTTCCCGTGATATAACATTCTAGTGATCAAATCACTTGCTTGCAAGCTAATCAATGTGATATCACCGAGAGGGCCCAGAGCATATCTATCCGTCATCGGGATGAACAAATTCCACTCTCGATCCATGGGTCTCAACATAACACTTTAGTAGTTCTGAAGCCATCTTTATAATCACCCAGTTACGGTGTGACGTTTGATGTCATCGAGAAACTCTTCCGGTGTTAGTGATAGACATGATCTCATGGTCTAAGGATTATGGTCACTTTGTAAGTTGTTATAGGAATATAAACTCAATGACTTTGATCGTAATGCTATACTTCGGATGAATGTTCATCACATCATTACACTAATGTTGTGACCTCGTTATTAACAACATCCAATGTCCATGATCAGGAAACCTATGATCATCTTGTTAATCAACGAGCTAGTTTATAAGAGAGGCATAACTAGGAACTACCTTTTGTTTATTAAACACACATGTATTAACGTTTCCGTATTAATACAATTATAACATGTAAAATAAACATTTATCATAAACAAGGAATACGATAATAACCACTTTATTATTGCCTCTCGGGCATATTCCCTTCATATATTACCTTGTCGAAGAGCAAAATCATTTGCATATGTGAGATATATATATATAGTTGAGATGAAACAAACAAAATGTTTATATGTAACATCCAATACAATGATATGAAGAAATTCTGTTTTTGGCACAAATATGACACCTTGCGGACCACAGGTTGAGAAAAAGTATAACCCGAACTAGGATCCTTATCACAAATTTTCTAGAGACACACTCAAAAAGCAAGATGGAAAATTGTTACTCTGTCCCTTAATCATCGAGGAGAAAATAAAAATTGAAAAAAATACGTGCCATATATATGACACCGGCTCCATGTAGTAAACAACCATGGTAATGCCACTTTAGTGATCAAATTGACTTATTGGTATATGACACCGTCTCAACTATCACCAATGCATGGTCCCAATAACCAATATACCTAAAATAAAAGTGAGACGTTGGTCCAAGATTACCTTACCTATCAACACCTTAGCGGATTAGTAAGGTGAGAAGAGCTAGAATAGAAGGTGGACTATTGAGTTGTATGAGAAAAAAATTGAATGTTCCAAAACTAAATTGAGTAAGTTAAAATCCTTAATTTCAAAAGTGAACGTCGTATTTTTCTTTCACAAAAATTTGGAGTCCTATCCAAATGTTGATGTGCTCAACACATTTGCAAATTATTATATAAACGTATTTACAAATTAAAACACACAATAATAGAATAAAAAAGTTAACATATATAGGATTTACATACTATGGAATTGCATTATGCCACTTTTGTCACATTAAAGATGATGCCCTCGCATTTGCGAGGGCCACACTGCTAGTTAGCACAAATAGTAGGATGACGTCAATGACTTAGACATAAGAAATTCTTAGACGCCTGATATCTAGGCGCTCCCATATTTAAATCTCCGTTTTTTATCATTTTTTTTTAAATTTTGTGTACCCACCAATACAAAGTATTCTGGGTTGCAATTTTGCATGTATGAGTACAACATATTGACTATGCATATAATTATTTTTAGATTTTGTAAACTTCTAAATAATATTTTTAGTTTTTGTTAACAAGGAAAGCTATAAAAATACCAACGTACACTAACCTGTGACTTGTCTTTTGTTTCTGCTGGTTCTAAACATACATCGCCATCAACGGAAAAATAAACTGGGCACTGATGATTGAGGGGAACCGATGGAATTTCAGCGGGCTGGCACGGCGGTTTGGCTGTCGGTGCTGTCCATATGCTGTATCAATGCTAAGCACAATCAATCCGACAAAGAATACTACTAGTACAGTATGTGAATTCCCACGGTAAGTAAAGGTGGTCTAAGATTAGCCAAAAGGAAGAAGAGTAAAAGAAAGGACAGTGAGGATGGACGCATAAAGGGTAACTACAAATGTGAACGGTTGGTCGATGCCGTCTTGTTAGGCCGGGTCATCATCGGCCACTTACCACCAAACAAATTTACTGTCACTTTCCACCCCGTAATGATTCCGAGCTTCTGATCCAATCGGAGCTCATGGGCAAGCCCTCCTAACCTGTAACTCGATTGTTTTCTATATGGTGCTGCCGCATGATCGATCCAGGCACCCTTTTTAGACCATCAGCACAAGCGCTAGTGATCCGGTTGAATTGCATGATTGGTTTGTTTAGTTATTACTAGTATAACCGTGCACGTGCAACGCACGTTCCATAATTTGTAATTAAAACGTGTATCTTAAATCCTTCACATAAAATACACGATCATATGAATGTACAATAATAAGTTAGAAAAATAGTTAAAAACAATAACTAAGCAACATTCTTTATTATTAATTCTTTGATGATTTTTTTCTCGAAGGTCCATGTATTTATGCGCTCTATAATGTTGCGCTCCATATTCGAGACATTCTTTAGAGCCTTGTTCCCATTGTACTTCAGAATATGGACCAAAAATCGCTTCCTCGGTTCAATATCGTTGTACATATGCATGATTATGAAGTTTCCATGATACAAAATTAAATATATATTCAGTAAAAACAATTATAATATATATAGTTTTAAGCAAATATCAATTATAGCAAGTGTAAGTGCAACGCACGTCTTGTAATATATATATAATATCTATTTTGGTATTATTATTATTATTAGAGCATCCGAAATCCGAATTTTTTTGGCGGACGAAACGCTTCGTTGGAAACGCCGAGCTTCCCACTCATAACCGAGACGAGTTCGGGTTCGTCGAATTTAGTTAAACTCGGCGTAATATGGCGAATATAGGAAGATTTCATTAACTAGGGCAAGAACGCACATATTACATCGAATTTAATAACTAGGAAAAGGCCGCGCCGTGATGCGACGCATTTGACGCCCGCATCTACATGTCGAGACGGGGATGGTTGCCGGCCTGGATGTGCTCCATGACGCCGGCGAGAGTTCGCCCTGGAACGCTCCACCAGCGGCGGTGAACCCGGCGGTCCATCATGTCGGGCAAGTTCCTCGAGGCGCCTGTCGGCGAAGAACTGCCTCCAGAAGACCAGGTTGCGAGGATCCTCGGCGAGATCCGGGTCTTGCATGGCGGTTATCACCGCCTGGATCTCTCCGGCGAGGTCCTCGTCGGCCGGCACTGATGGAATAGGGATCCCACCGGCGCTGAGTTGCCAGGCGAAGGATAGACGAGTGTCCGGCAGCTCCGTATAGCCCGCCTCGTGGAGCAGCCGGGCTTCCCACGGCTGCATCATGCGTCGACCGGGAAACCTCTCGGCCATGGCTTTTCGGTGGAGTTGAGGAGGAAGAAAGGCGTGACCGTTCGGAGTTTGCCGGAGTTGGGAGCGGTGTGAGAGACTGTTAAGAGAGACGGCGAGGTGTACGCCTTTGATAGGCCGAGTTCGGCGGCGAGGGTGGGAAGGGTGTAGCGGCGATGGCGGGAAAAGGGAAACGGCGGAAAGGATGACGACGACTCGGCTTCTGTCGCTGACAGGCTGGTTCACTCGGCCAATTCGCTACGTCCGGCGTTTCCAGGGCGTACCCAGGAAACTAGGTTCAACCTGGGTAGTCCGAACGAAAGTTGGCCCAAACCAACCGAAAACAGGTCCCTGGATACGCCACTGGGTCGATTTTCGGCGTTCGGACGAAATTTCGATGTCCAAATCGACGTCGTGGGTAACCAAGTGAAGATGCCCTTACTGGTCTACGCTACAGCTTGGGTATCCATCGAGGAATCTTTTCCCGCTTTACCTGTCCTTTTTGGATTACAATCCGAGTGGTGCTCTCGTTACGTTTTACCGAATTACTCTGTTTAAAAATTTAAAATATTTTATCTTTGTAAAATGATTGTATGTACTATAGATGTTTCTAGTGTATTGGTTTATATCAGACCTCTATGAATATATACACTAAAAGATATCTACATACATTTGAATCACTAATGTCTTATATTTCTGAACAAAGAGTGTCTTATATTTGTGAACAAGGGGAGTATTTTCTCTCTTCCTCGATGGCATACAGTGAGACTGCAAATCCAAACTACTCCATCCGTTTTAAAATATAAGATGTTATAGGTTTGTGAAAAGAATGAATCTAGACTTCTTTTAGCGTGTAGATTCATCCTAAAGTTGAGTGAACCTAGATACTAAAACAAGTCTAGATACATATGCTTCACAAAGCTAAAACATGTTATATTTTAAAACAGAGGGAGTAGATCATAATGATGCAGTCGTCTATTTCTTCAATAAACTGATAAGAACTCTGCTAATATCAGAGAGTAATGAAAGATGAATTTAAACACAGAAAACTGTCCTATATACTGGCCAACGTTTGAAATGACAAGCAAAAAATTCAGTACACGGATATCTCTAAAATTAGATTGATTGCCGTGGCCATTCATATTATAGAAAAGTGAAGATAAATAGGAGTTTAAAATAAAAATGAACTTAAATAATTTCACTTACAAAGAATTTTTTTTCGACTTAAGGGGCATTGCCCCCCAAATTCCGTAGAAACTAATAACACAACAAGTACAAGATGCATAAGTTTTCCGGAGCTAGCAAAGGCTTCTTCTACTACCAAACTACGACAAAGTCTAGAAAACACCGGAAACCAAGTTTCACCAAAAACAACATCTGATAACTTTCGAAGCATCTATAAAAGCATATACTCCCTCCGTTTTAAAATATAAGATGTTTTACCTTCAGTGTTTAGGTTCACTACGAACTACTACACTAAGAATCATCTAGATACATTTACTTTACAAACTAAAACATATTATATTTTAAAATGGAGGGAGTACAACTTAGAGCCACAAGATTCCCATTCCAATCTTCCTACCATCGGTGTCTAGCCTTTGTTCTCATGGTAGAAGTTCGGACGAACTACCAGCAACAACATTCCCCTAAGCAAAGGAATTAAATGAGCTTTTTACTTTTGCATAATCGACCAAGACAAAAGCAATTAAGAGATATACAAAATAAAAAAAATCTATGGATTAGCATGATGTACATTTTGGAAGTAAGCTTTGTTACGAATTTTCCATATACCCAACAAAGCATAACTTCACCGAAGCTTCAATCAGTCTCACGCACTTCCTCTAAAATATATCTTGAGATCAAATACTTTGATGCGGTTTATGAAAACTAACTATAGACCACCATAGAAATACCTTCTGAAGAAAATAATTTGTAAATGATGTGGATGGAGCTCACGCCCAATAAGCTTGAAGGTTGTACCAGCATTAAGTGCGGAGATTTTCACCATTTTAATTACCAAAAACAGAATAGATAATCAAAGGCATGTACATCTAACAGTGCAAATAATGCAAATATATGTTGGTAAATGGACAAACAAACGGATTCCCTATTGCATTCACACAGAAGTACTTAAGCAATCTTAGTTGCAAATGTACATGTAAGTTGGGTATAATAGTTTCTAAATATAACAAACCATGAAATTATTGATCTTGGCTCGCTTATGAACATAATAGAATACGATGACGAGGTTTTTCCCCTCTAAAATTTGAATAGAATTGTGACATTTGATAATGTCATGACATGAATGATAGAAATACATAGTTTAAGGTATCATCAACATATACATTTTCTTAAACCTCTAACACTAGGAAAGGCTCCTACTGTTTTTTGCTTATATCAATATACACCCCCTCAAGAGGGTGTGAAGATTCAAGATTACATGTTTACAAAAGGTGCAGTGCCAAAAGAGAGTAAAAGCTCTCAAGAAAAAAGAGGAACCTATCCGAGAAGGACTTAATAAATGAGTGAAGCTCTCCTTTTGTCCTATGTACCAGGAGTGGAAAATCTGGCTTGAATCTACACTTCCAAGAAATCCCATTGAAACATAAGTTATTCCTTTTCTTACAAATACTCCACACAACCATAGTGAAGATTTCCATCAAAATGGGCTTGTCCCATCCCTTTTTTGCTTGATAAATCATTTGCGGATGATCATCAACATCACGCTTTGAGAATGTGTCTCCACTTCACGTGAACCGGATTGTGACACTATGAATTGGCCAATTGGATAAATGCTACTAGCCATCGGGAATTCGGTATGTATGTACCTATGGACATACCTGATGCCCGTTGCCGTTACGTCGGGTTCACCTGCTGCCTGATTGACTCAATTTGTTATATGTGAGATTTTTGTAGGGGTTCGTAGCATGGAAAACAAAAAAAATCTACCGCATGCAAACAAACAAGCCAAGATCTATCTACTACATTGTAGCAACGAGTCGATAGAGGAACTCACCCTCGAAGATTCCAAAGAGGTTAACGAGAGCAGATTCCCGTGGGTGATGTAGTCGTACTCTTGCCGATCTCAAGATCGCGTAGACGATCCTTCCGGCTCTGCGTTCTGGCAGCGCTTCCTTGATCGGTCACACGTTCGATGTCGATGAAGACCTTCCTCTCCTTGTTCCAGGCAGCGGAGGTTGTAGCACTCTCCTCGCGATTCCGGCGACTGGCGGCTTGGTGTCAAGTAGAGGAGATCTCAGGCTTCGCCTTGCCGGCAGTATGGTGGACTATGAGAGAGGCCTTGGTGATCTAGGGTTTAGAGGTCACCAAGGGTGGGAGCTTGGCCGGCGGCTAGGGCTTGGGAAGCCCCAACTCGGCGAGTTGGAGGAACCCTAGGTGGCGGCGGCGACTTGGAGGAGGCCGGCGGCTAGGGCTAGGGTTTTGGGTGTGAGGGGTAGGGCGCCCTACCCCTCTTTATATAGGTGGAGGGTGGACGGTTGGCAGGAGGGAGTCCTCCCCCAAGTCGGCCTCCTTTGTCGGCGGGTGGAGGGAGGGGAACTCCTCCCCAAGTAGGTTTCCTACTCTCGCTCCACCAAGCAAACTTGCCGTTTGACTTTTTCAAATTGGCGTTTCACTTTCAAACTAGGATTTGATTTCTCCCTTTATTTTCCCAAGTGACCTAGTACATGATGCAACCATTCCATATTGTCATGACACATTCATGTACCCTTCCCCTCAGTCTTGGGACCTTAGGACCCTTCTAGAACATTCCTGGTGAAAACACTGCAATCATTCCTCAACTCTGAAACAGGACTTTCCTTATATGAATCTTATTCTCCGGACCATTCCGGATCTCCTCGTGATATCCCGGATCCCATCCGAGACTCCGAACAACATTCGATCTCTTACTCATCATTCCATAACTACTCAACAACATCGAATCCTTAAGTGTGTCTCCCTACGGTTCGTGAATTATGCGGACATGATCGAGACACTTCTCCGATCAATAACCAATAGAGGAATCTGGAAATTCATATGGCTCCCACATATTTCTACGATTACTTTGCGATCGAATGAACCACTTACATACGATACCAATTTCCCTTTGTCTCACGATAGTTTACTTATTCGAGGTTTTGATCGCCAGTATCTCTGCATACCTAGTTCAACCTCGTTACCGATAAGTACTCTTTTCTCGTTCCCGTTATATGTGATCCCTTGTGAGCCAGTCACATGCTTGCAAGCTAATTGGATGACATTCCACCGAGAGGGCCCAGAGTATATCTATCTGTCATATGGATGGACAAATCCCACTCTTGATACATGTGTCTCAACCCATACTTTCCGAACACTCAATGCCATCTTTATAGTCACCCAGTTACGGTGTGGTGTTTGATGTCTTCAAAGCATCCTTCCGGTGATGGTGATTAGCATGATCTCATGGTCGAAGGAATTAGGTTACTATGTATCAGAAAGCTTATAACAATTGAACTATTAAAATGACTTGATCTTTATGCTAAGCTTATCTATAGGAGTATGTCCATCATACCATTCTCCTAATGATATGATCTTGTTGTCAACAACATCTCAATGTTCATGATCAGGAAACCATGATCATCTATTAACCAGCAAGCTAGTATTATAAAGAGGCTTTACTAGGGACTCTAATTTAGTTTACAAATCACACAAGTATTAATGTTTCCGGTTATCATTATAGCATGAATGTAAACATTTATCATAAACACAAAGATATAATAATAACTACATTTATTATTGCCTCTAGGGCATGTCTCCAACAGTCTCCCACTTGCACTAGAGTCAACTAATCTAGATTACATGGTAATATACCGAACACCCATGGCAGTTTGGTGTTGGTCATGTTTTGCCCTCGGGAGAGGTTTAGTCAACGGATCCGCCACATTCAGATTTGTGTGTACTTTGCAAATCTTTATGTCACCATCTTGGACATGTTCTCGAATAGAGTGAAAATGTAGCTTGGTGTGCTTCAGCTTCTTGTGTGACCTTGGTTCTTGCGCATTGGCTATGGCGCCCATGTTATCACAGTAGATAGACATTGGGTCCAGCACACTTGGAACCACACCGAGCTCTGTAATGAACTCCTCCATCCATATCGCTTCTTGTGAAACCTCCGAAGCAGCTATGTATTCCAATTCAGTTGAAGATCTCGCCATTAACAACGAGCTGTTCATCACCTCCATAAGAAAGAACCATATCCTTAGTTCTTCTCAAGTACTTAAGGATGTTTTTGGCCGCTGTCCAATGATCCACTCCTGGATCACTTTGATATCTGCTAGTCAAACTAACAGCATATGCAATGTCGGGTCTAGTACATAGCATGGCATACATTAGAGATATACATTAGAGATCATATGGCTGAGGCATAGGGAGTCTTACTCATCCTTTCTCTATCTTCTACCGTTGTTGGACTTTGAGTTTTACTCAAGGTCGTATTGGGCAACATGGGCAAGAACCCTTTCTTGCTATCTTCCATTCCAAACCTCTTTAGAACTTTGTCCAAATATGTACTTTGTGACAATGATATTAGGCGTCTCGATCTATCTCTATAAATCTTTATGCCTAATATGTAAGCTGCTTCGCCAAGATCTTTCATTGAAAAACTATTATTCAAATATTCCTTGACACTATTAAGAAGGTCTACATCATTCCCAATCAACAATATGTCATCTACATATAGTATTAAGAATGCTACAGAGATCCCACTCACTTTCTTGTAAATACAAGCTTCTCCATAAGTTTGTATAAAACCAAAGCTTTTGATTACCTTATCAAAATGTTGATTCCAACTTTGGGATGCTTGCTTCAATCCATATATGGACCGTTGAAGTTTGCACACCTTGTTAGCATCTTTAGGATCGACAAAACCTTTGGGTTGCATCATATAAAATTCCTCATCAATGTCTCCATTGAGGAACGCTGTTTTGACATCCATCTGCCATATCTCATAATCATAATATGCAACGATTGCTAACATAATCCTCACAGACTTTAGCTTCACTACTGGTGAGAAAGTCTCATCGTAGTCAAATCCTTGAATTTGTCGAAACCCTTTTGCGACAAGTCGAGCTTTATAGACAGTAACATTACCACCAGCATCTGTTTTCTTCTTGAAAATCCATTTGTTCTCGACAACCATGCGGTAAGTCCACCAAAGTTCATACTTGGTTTTTGTACATGGATCCAATTTCGGATTTCATGGCTTCTTGCCATTTATTAGAATCTTGGATCATCATCGCTTCCTCATATGTCGCAGGGTCATCGATGTTATCCACCAACATGACACTCATAACGGGATCATACCAATCAGGAGTGGTACGGTTTTTTGTCGACCTGCGAGGTTCTGTAGTAACTTCAACCGGAGTTTCATGATCATCATCATTAGCTTCCTCTCTTATTGGTGTAGGCGCCATAGGAACTACTTCGGTCTTTACTCATAAGTTCGAGAAGGTTCAACAACCTCGTCGAGTTCTACTTTCCTTCCAGTCACTTCTTTCGAGAGAAATTCTTTCTATAGAAAGGATCCATTCTTAGCAACGAAGATTTTGCCCTCGGGTTTATGATAGAAGGTATACCCAATAGTTTCCTTCGGGTATCCTATGAAGACGCATTTTTCCGCTTTAGGTTCAAGCTTGTCCGGTTGTATCTTCTTTACATAAGCTTCGCAACCCCAAACTTTAAGGAACGGCAATTTAGGTTTCTTCCCAAACCATAATTCATACGGTGTCGTTTCAACGGAGTTAGATGGTGCCCTATTTAAAGTGAATGCGGCTGTTTCTAATGCATAACCCCAAAACGATAGCGGTAAATATGTAAGTGACATCATATAATGAACCATATCTAAGAGAGTTCGATTACGACGTTCGGACACACCATTACGCTGTGGTGTTCCCGGCGTTGTTAATTGTGAAAGTATTCCGCATTTCTTCAAATGCTCGCCAAACTCGTAACTTAGATATTCACCTCCACGATCCGATCGTAGAAATTTAATCTTCTTGTTACGTTGATTCTCTACCTCACTTTGAAATTCCTTAAACTTCTCAAAAGTTTCGGACTTATGTTTCATGAAATAGATATACCCATATCTACTCAAGTCATCCGTGAAGGTAAGAACATAACGATAACCACCGCGCGATGCTACACTCATTGGGCCACACACATCGGTATGTATGATTTCCAACAAGTCCGTAGCTCGCTCCATCATACCAGAAAATGGAGTCTTATTCATTTTACCCATTAGACATGCTTCGCATCTTTCAAGTGATTCGAAATCAAGTGATTCAAGAAGTCCATCGGAATGGAGTTTCTTCATACGCTTCACTCCAATGTGACCAAGACGACAGTGCCACATATAGGTCGAGTTATCGCTCAATTTCAAACGTTTAGCTTCAATGTTATTAATATGTGTATTTCCATCGAGATTCAATAAGAATAGACCATCTATCAAAGGTGCATGTGCATAAAACATATTACTCATATAAATCGAACAACCATTATTCTCGAATTAAACAAACCGTCTACTTAATAAACATGATACGGATATAATGTTCATGCTCAACGCAGCACCAAATAACAATTATTTAAGTATAAAACTAATCCGATGATAGATGAAGAGGTAGCGTGCCGATCGCGATCACATCAACCTTTGATCCATTTCAACGCGCGTCACCTCGTTCTTTGCTAGCTTCCATTTTATTCAAAGACTGTTTCGAGTTACAAATATGAGCAACCGAACCAGTATAAAATACCCAGGCACTACTACGAGTACTAGTGAGATACACATCAATAACATGTATATCAGATATACCTTTCTTCTTGATGTTGCCGTTCTTCAAATCCGCCAAGAACTTGTTGGAATTTTGGCCCAAATAGTCTAGCCCATTTTCCATTTCAATAATTCCTGAAAATCCTAGAGGCCCTTGTGGCCCATTCATGCAAGGCAAGAGCTGGGACAAATGTTTAGTCCCACATTGCTAGTTGAGTGGAAGTTGGACCAGCTTATAAGGTGAGCTCTCCTACCACTTGGTAAAAGGATGAGAAGGAGAAGGAGAGAGTTCCACACGCGCGCTCCTCATCCTCCTCGCTCGCCTCGCCACGTCACGCCACGCCTCGTCACGTCACGTCACGGCAGCGCCATGGTTACGGAATCTCGTAGCCGAGCTTTATTTTGCCACGCATGAATGGTATATGAACACCGAGCTTTATTTTGCCGCATGAATGGTATATGAACAGATGTCTGAAGCTGAAACGTTTGCTGAATGGACTTTTAATACGAAGTTAAATGAATACGAATTGAGTGGAGGCTGTCGTGGGCTCGCCTGTTCGCTTCATCTTCCGTCCATTCGTTTCATCTTCTCGCGATCTGCCTACCTTCCTCTGCGCCTATAAGAGAGGTCGCGCCTCCTCTCGCCATTACGCATACATCCTTTGCCTCGTTTTAGAGCACTGCGCTACCTAAATCTTCTCCATCCGTCTTGCGGCGTGCACGAGCCGGACAAGAGGCCTCCGAGACCCCGCCGCTCGAGTCCCATGCAGGAGAAGGCGATAAGGTTTTGGGCGCTATCGGTAGCGACTCTTGCTTCGTCACGGACTCCCTCACAGATAGCGACATCTTCCCGACGAGGACTTCTTCCCGACATCGGCACCTCTTCCTCGGCGACATGGCTAACGACGGTTCCAACGCCAATGTTCCACTTCTCTTGCTGTATATCCTCTGTCTCAATCTTGTTACGATTGTATCGAAAGTTTTATGCCTTGCAGTTTATTTGGTTATATGCCTTAATTTGTATTCGCTATTTCACATGATTAGTATATTGCCTATTATTCTAATCATGATTTATCTAGCGTTTATTATAGATAATTAAACGCTAAATTTCTCTATTTCTCAACAATCCAAAACCTTATTTCAGCAATTTGCCCCAAGTGGCTTTGTTGCTTCTATGAAGCCACCTGTTTGAAGGTGTGAATTACAAGCGATGGCGTCGAGAGCGGCTTTTCGTTTTACCATGAGCTGCTATAACGCCATCTATGGCGCTTTTGAGGGGAACTTAATCCGCCGTAAAGAGCGTTCAAAAACTTGATACCACTTTCAAGGCTGCCTTGATCAGCATCCTTGGCGACAATATTGTCGATTCATATCATCATTTAGCAATGGCAAAGATATGTGGGATGCGCGAGAAAATTTGGAGTCTCCGATCTTTGGCGGTGAAACTGTATGTCATGGAACAATTCTATGACTATAAGATGGTTGATGATGACCGTTCCATTGTGGAGCAGCTCATGAGATCTGATCACTTGCCGGGGAGCTTGAGCACTTCACTTGTGTGTTCTGGGACAAGTTTGTTGCGGAGCATCATTGCCAAACTTCCCCGTCATGGAGGAATTTTGCTACTTCTCTGGCACAAGAGAGAAGAGTTCTCCGTGACGGATCTCATTGGGACTCTTGATGTGGAAGAAGGCGAGAGCAAAAGACACACGTGCTCGAGGTGCGAGGAGGTTCTAATGCTGTCACAGTAGAAAAGGAACTTCCACCTCACAAGTTCAAGAACAAAGGCAAGTTTGACAAAGGAAAGTTTGATGGAAAGAACAAGGCCTCTCACCACCAGCTTCAAGAAGAAGACCGATAAGAGGAAGGTGCTTGTCATGTGTGCGGTGATCCTAATCATTGGACTCTGCTTGTCCCAACCGCTTTGACAAGCGCCAAGATGGGAAGGGCAAGGCGCTAATGTTGTCATGAGCGACGTTGAGATGAAAGATGTTGGGTATGGTATATTACCTACTGTTCTTTCATTATGTCATTCTCCTGATTGGTGGATTGACACGGGCGCTAATGTACATGTCTGTTCTGATATTTCCATGTTTTCTTCATATCAGGTCAGAGGGACTCAAACCGTGCAGATGGGGAACGGCTCGCATGCTTCTGTTCATGGTGTTGGTACGGCCGATCTGAAGTTCACTTCGGGAAAGACCGCGTGCCTAAAGAACGTGCATCATGTTCCCTCAATAAATAAAAATCTTGTTAGCGGATCTCTTCTGTGTCGAGATGGTTACAAGATTGTATTCGAGTCCAATAAATTTGTAATTTCGAAGTATGGAACCTTTGTTGGTAAAGGCTATGAGTGCGGAGGCTTGTTCCGCTTATCTCTGTCAGACATTTGTAATAAAGTTGTTAATCATATTTACACGAATTTTGAATCAAATGTCTGGCACTCTCGTCTTTGTCATATTAATTTTGGTTGTATGGCGCGGCTAGCCAAAATGAATTTAATCCCTGATTTCTCAACTGTTAAGGGATCTAAGTGCCAAGTCTGCGTGCAAGCTAAACAACCTCGCAAGTCACATACGACTGCAGAAATGAGAAATTTAACACCACTAGAGCTCATACATTCTGATCTTTGTGAGATGAATGGTGTGTTGACAAAAGGTGGAAAGAAATATTTCATGACTTTAATCGATGACTCTACGAGATATTGTCATGTGTATCTTCTGAAATCAAAAGATGAGGCTTTGAGTTTCTTCAAAATCTATAAAGCTGAGGCAGAAAATCAACTTGATCGAAAGATTAAGAGGCTTAGGTCTGATCGTGGTGGAGAGTATTTTCCAACGAGTTTGATTCCTTTTGTGCGGAACATGGCATAATTCATGAGAGGACGCCTCCCTACTCACCTCAGTCAAATGGAGTAGCCGAAAGAAAGAACCGTACTCTAACAGATTTGGTTAACACCATGTTAGACACATCGGGTCTTTCTAAGGAATGGTGGGGGGAGGCACTAGTGACCGCGTGTCATGTCCTAAACCGAGTTCCCACAAAGAACAAAGAAATTACTCCATTCAAAGAATGGGAGAAGAAAAGATTAAAACTCTCTTACTTACGTACTTGGGGTTGTTTAGCAAAGGTTAATGTACCAATCCCCAAGAAGCGCAAGCTTGGACCAAAAACCATTGATTGTGTTTTTCTGGGCTATGCTTTTCATAGCATTGGTTATAGATTGTTGATAGTAAAATCTGAAGTACCTGACATTCATGTCGGTACAATCATGGAGTCAACTGATGCGACCTTTTTTGAGGATATCTTTCCAATGAAGGATAAACCTAACTCATCAAATCCGGAGATACCTAGTTCATCTAATCAGGAATTTGCTATATTCTCTGAACCTACCATTCCGATTGAACACTCTGAAAGTCCTAAGGAGGATGATAATGAAATTCCTAAAGGGAGCAAGAGACAAAGGACTGTAAAGTCTTTTGGTGATGATTTCATTGTGTACCTTGTGGATGACACTCCCACTTCCATTTCAGAAGCTTATGCATCTCCTGATGCTGACTACTGGAAGGAAGCTGTTCATAGTGAGATGAATTCCATCTTAGCTAATGAAACATGGGAGATCACTGATCGTCCTTATGGGTGCAAACATGTAGGATGTAAATGGGTGTTCAAGAAGAAACTAAGGCCTGATGGTACTATTGAGAAGTACAAGGCAAGGCTTGTGGCCAAGGGTTATACCCAAAAGGAAGGTGAAGACTTCTTTGACACTTACTCACATGTAGTACTTTCTCTGGCTACCTCACACGGTCTTCTCGTTCATCAAATGGACGTTAAGACGGCTTTCCTAAATGGAGAGTTGGATGAGGAAATTTATATGGATCAACCAGATGGTTTTGTAATAAATGGTCAAGAAAGAAAAGTGTGCAAACTACTGAACTCTTTGTATGGTCTTAAACAAGCACCTAAGAAGTGGCACGAAAAATTTGATAAAACCTTAACCGCTGCAGGCTTTGTTGTAAACGAAGCTGACAAGTGCGTATACTATCGCCATGGTGGGGGTGAGGGGGTCATCCTTTGTTTGTATGTTGATGACATACTGATTTTCGGAACCAACCTTAATGCAATTAAGGAGATCAAAGATTTCTTATCTCGTTCCTTTGAGATGAAGGATCTGGGAGTAGCTGATGTCATCCTGAACATCAAGCTATTGAGAGATGATGATGGTGGGATTACACTGCTTCAGTCCCACTATGTGGAAAAAAATCTTGAGTCGTTTCGGGTATAGCGACGTCAATTTTTCTCCTACACCGTATGATCCTAGTGTGTTGCTTCGAAAGAATCGAGGAAATGCTAGAGACCAATTAAGATACTCTCAAATCATTGGCTCGCTTATGTATTTAGCTAGTGCCACGAGACCTGACATCGCCTTTGCTGTAAGCAAACTCAGTCGATTTGTCTCAAATCTAGGAGATGGTCACTGGCATGCTCTTGAGAGAGTTATGCGATATCTAAAAGGCACCGCGAGCTATGGCATACACTATACCGGGTATCCGAGGGTACTAGAGGGTTATAGTGATTCAAATTGGATATCTGATGCTGACGAGATAAAGGCCACGAGTGGATATGTTTTCACACTTGGTGGTGGCGCTGTTTCTTGGAAATCTTGCAAGCAGACCATCTTAACGAGGTCAACTATGGAAGCGAACTCACGGACTAGACACGCCTTTGTTGAAGCGAGTGGCTTCGTGAACTCTTGATGGACTTACACATGGTTGAAAACCTAGACCCGCAATTCCAATGAACTGTGATAAGCAAACTATGATTATTAAGGTGAACATTTCTAAGGATAATATGAAGTCCTCAAGACATGTGAAGAGGAGACTGAAATCTTTCAGGAAAATGAGAAACTCCGGAGTTATTGCATTGGATTATATCCAAACATCTAAAAACTTGAGATCCTTCACAAAGGGTCTATCACATAACGTGATAGAAAATGCATCGAAGGAGATGGGTATGATACCCACAATTTGAGCTTTCCACATGGTAAACCACTCTATGTGATCGGAGATCCCGTGAATTAGAATTGGGAGACAAGCTGTTGGTTAGTGAGAGGAAATATCCCTACTTTAATAAACACCACTCCATAAAGATGCAATACTTTCATATTCTCGCACCAGTTGATTTATTATCTTAATGTGTTCTAAGTGGCTTATCCTAAGCAAAGATGTTGTCTGCAGAACATCTTTTGAAGAACACACCTATATGAGTCATTGTTAAACGTCGCGATCTATGAGAGTAGGGTGCTCTCTAATAAACTCATGAAAGGTCATGGAGTATGACGTATAAGCTCCACCCGCGGGGAAGTACCACGGTAGCCCAGTATCGGTCAAGACTTCGTGTGAAGCTAGATTGCAGCAAACTTGCAGTTCAACGCATAGTCCACTGTACAATTCGCAACCTAGTGTAGCATAGAATTCTAGGTGGAAGTTCAACTTAACAGTCTCCACTATAGTACCGGTATATAAACAGTGTTTTGGAACCAAAGGCAAATTACGTGTGCCTCTGGGATCTGGTGGGGGATTAATTTTGGCCCAAATAGTCTAGCCCATTTTATATTTCAATAATTCCTGAAAATCCTATAGGCCCATGTGGCCCATTCATGCAAGGCAAGAGCTGGGACAAATGTTTAGTCCCACATTGCTAGTTGAGTGGAAGTTAGACCAGCTTATAAGGTGAGCTCTCCTACCACTTGGTAAAAGGATGAGAAGGAGAGAGTTCCACACGCGCGCTCCTCCTCCTCCTCGTCGCTCGCCTCGCCACGGCACGGCACGGAACGCCTCGCCTCGTCACGACGCGACGCGCCTCGTCACGTCACGCGGGTTGCGGGAATCTCGTCGAGCCGAGCTTTATTTTGCCACGCATGAATGGTATATGAACAGATGTACAGAAGTTGAAACGTTTGCTTTGAATGGACTTTTAATACGAGTTAAATGAATACGAATTGAGTGGAGGCTGTCCGGTGGGCTACCGCCAGTTCGCTTCATCTTCCGTCCATTCGTTTCATATTCTGCGCAGTCTGTCAACCTTCCCCTCTGCGCGTATAAGAGAGATAGGTCGCGCCTCCTCTCATTTACACATCCATACATCCTTTGCGCCTCCAGTTCCAGAGCACTGCGCTACCTAGATCTTCTCCATCCCGTCTTGCGGCGTGCATGGCCGGGGCGATAAACCTCGAGACCCGGCTTGAGTCCTATACAGAGAAGGCGATAAGGTTTTGGGGCGCTATCGGTGCGACCTGGCTCATCACGGACTCCCTCACGAGATAACGTCTTCCCGAGGACTTCTTCCCGACATCGGCACCCTCGCCTCGACGACATGGCCAACAACGGTTCCAACGCCAAGGTTCCACTACCCTTTCTTTCGTGTATATCCTCTGTCTCAATCTTGTTCTGATTGTATCGAAAGTTTTATGCCTTGCAGTTTATTTGGTTATATGCCTTAATTTGTATTCGCTATTTTACATGATTAGTATATTGCCTATTATTCTAATCATGATTTATCTAGCATTTATTATAGATAATTCGCTTGCTAAATTGCTCTATTTCTCAACAGAACTTTGGGCAATTCCGCTTCCAGTGACCTTCTCCCTTACAGTAAAAGCACTCAGTATCAGGCTTAGGCCCAGCCTTGGTCTTCTTCGTCGGTGTAGCAACTTTCTTACCACCCTTCTTGAAGTTTCCCTTTTGCTTAGACTTGCCTTTCTTGAATTTGGTGGTCTTATTGACCAACAACACTTGATGCTCTTTCTTGATCTCCACTTCTGCAGATTTCAACATGGAGAAGAGTTCTGGCAAAGTCTTGTTCATGTTTTGCATATTGTAGTTCATCACAAAGTTCTTGTAACTTGGTGGCAGTGATTGGAGGACACGGTAAATCCCCAAAGCATTAGGAATCACTATACCCAAACTTTGGAGTTTGTTTGCATGCCCAGACATCTTAAGCACATGCTCACTAACGGAGCTGCCCTCTTCCATCTTGAAGTTAAAGAACTTTTCAGAATCCTCATAACTCTCAACTGCCGCGTGAGCCTCAAATATCATTTTGAGTTCACGGACAATATCATGTGGGTCTTGGTTCTCAAACCTTTTCTGAATCTCCGATTCCAAACCATACAAGATAGCACACTGAACTATGGAGTACTGATTCTTCCGAGTGATTTAAATATTCTTTACTTTATCGGTAGCAGTAGTTGTAGGCAGGTCACCCAGTGGTGCATCCAGCACATAGGTCAAATTACCAGCATTGAGGACAATCCTCAAATTGCGGAACCAATCCGCGAAGTTGCTTCCATTGTTTTTCAATTTTTCTTTCTCTAGGAACACATTAAAATTGATGGTAGGGGCCGCCATTGATCTACAACATATTTGCAATAGTTTAGACTAAGTTTATGACAAATTGAGTTCTAATTAATGGTTAAATTAATCTAGGTGAACTCCCACTCAAAACAATATCCCTCACATTGTTTTAGTGATCACACGAACCAAATCCACCACATCAAAACCGATCATCACGAGTGTTGATGTAACTTCAATGGCGAACAATCAACATGTTCATCATATCTACTATATGACTCATGCTTTACCTTTCGGTGATCTGTGTTCCCCATGTCTATACATGCTAGGCTCGTCAAGATCAAACCTTAGCTTCCGCATGAGCAAATCTGGCTTGCTCACGTTGTATACACTTGCAGAATCTAACACACCCGATCATCACGTGGTGCTTCGAAACAACAAGCTTTAGCAACAGTGCTTACTAAGGATGAACACATTAAAACTTGAAATTTGTGTGCTTGAGGGATCATCTTATAATGCTACCGTCATTAACTAAGCAATACAAGATGCATAAAGGATTAATATCACATGCAATTCATAATATGTGATATGATATGGCCTTTCTTCTTGTGCTTCCGATCTCCATCTTCAAGAACGAACATGATCTCCATCATCACCGGTATGGCGTCAAGGTCAATGGCGCCGCTTCATGGTTGTCGTCCACCAGCTTCAACTATTACAACTACTTTGAATAGATATGCGGGTCTTAACAGAAATTAAAGACAACCATATGGCTCCTGCCGGTTGCCAACTTACAATAAGGGACATTGCATACATCATATATAATCACAATCATGGCCATATCACATCACAGCACACCCCTGCAAAACAAAGTTAGACGACTCTAATTTCTTTGCATATTTTACATGGTTTGGGGCTTTCAATAAGTGTCGCTCTAACTTACGAACAAGAAACACAACGTTGATGCTTGAACTATCAAGTGCCCGTTGTAAATTGGATCTATACTATGATGGGAGAGACAGGCACCCGCAAAGCCACTTATGCAATACAAGTTGCATGTTGAGCGTGGAGCAAGTCTCATGAATGATGTCATGTAAGGTTAGCCCGGGCCGCTTCATCCCATCATACCGCAAGATGCAAAGTACACAAAAAGCAATTGATAATAAAAGCACCACCGCCCACAATGACCATTGTGTTCTACTCGTCTGCAATGATCTACATATAGACACGGCTCGATACCCTTTGAGGGGTTCGTAGCATGGAAAACAAAAAATTTCTACCGCATGCAAACAAACAAGCCAAGATCTATCTACTAGATTGTAGCAACGAGTCGATAGAGGAACTCACCCTCGGAGATTCCAAAGCAGTTAACGAGAGCAGATTCTCGTGGGTGATGTAGTCGTACTCTTGCCGATCTGAAGATCGCGTAGACGATCTGTGGCATCCCGCAAAAACCACTACTAGAAAATCGCGTTGAATTTGTGCATTGCATCGTCATCATCATGCATTGTTTGCCAAAACTATTTTCGCAAAGCCCGTTTTGTTTTCTAAAACGCCCCATCTTAATTCCAATGCAAAGCCCGGTCTCCGGATTATTTTTGTTTGAATGCTATCGGTCTGCAAAAGTTGCATTTAAATTAAATAAAAGAATTAAATTATTTTAATAGGCGGTCGAGCGGGCCGAGTGACCCGATCGACCACCCCAGAAAAATATAAACGGTCCGCCCCTTTTTCTAAACCTACCAACTAACCTACCCACACCCGCTGGCCACATCACCCCCTCCTATCATGAGCCGCCACCTCACCTCTCCCTAGCCCTCACCCAACCGCACCATGCCATGTCACCCCTCACCCTCCTCTCTCCCTCTCTCTCCACCACCCCACCCCACCTTGCCTTTTGACTAGCACACACGCCATGCAGCTGCCACTGCCTCCCCACTGAACCGCCCCCCCGTGGACCCACAGGACCCACCACGTCCCTTCCGATCCCAGAACCGCCTCCCGGACCCCCTCGCACGCCCTCTCCCGCGTCCTCTCTCGCCCTCAGCCCATGCAACGCCCTCTCCGCCGCCCGTCCGCTCTCCTCCTCCTCTCTCCCGGCCAGCCTCCTCCCTCCCCATATCCGGCGCCGCCCAGCCGCGTTCCCCATCCTCCCGCCTCGAGCCCTCCAGGCTCCCGGCGCCGGCCCCTCTCCCGCCCGCCGGCGCGGACTCCCTCACCACTGTCAGGCCAGCGCCCGCCCTCCTTGAGCCGCGCCCGGCTCGCCTCGTCCTCCAGCCAGCGCCGCCTCGCCGCTCTTCGCCCCAGCCGCCTTGCGCCCAGCGGAGCTCCCGCGCGTCCTCCGCCTGCGCGGCGACCTCCCACCTCAGCGCCCGCCGCCCGCTCCCCGTGAGCCCGGCGCCTCCTCCGCCCGCTTTCGGTTCCCTCGCGGCGCCCGCCAGCCTCCGCCACCGCTTCCGGCCCGGCCCCCCCCCGCCGCCCGCCGCCTGCACGCCTCCAGCCTCGGCGCCAGCCTCGCCGTCCTCGACCCTCCGAGCTGCTCCCGCCAGCCCAGCGTCGCGTTCCTCGCCTCGGAGCCCGCATCTCGCCGACCCGGCCGCCTCGCGCCACCATGCCCGCAAAGCCGCCTCCGGGGCCCTGCCGTCTTCTCGCATGGACCCGCCAGCCGCCTCGGAAGCTCTCCAGCCACCCCCTTGTGGGTCGTCCTGTCCGCACGCCATGTGTTTGGTAGTGTGCGCACATGTGTATGGTGGTGATGTTTGTCGCGGTTCTGTGATGTAACGGTAAGGACCATGTGAAGATGGACCCATGGCGATGCTTCGCTCCCGGCAACCCTCTTTCCGTCGAGTTAGACGAGCACCTCACCAAGATCGACGAGACCATCGCAACGCCAAAACCGAGTCCGCCAAGGATCATCAAGACGAATGACAAGTTCTTCATCACGGAAGACCGAATCTCGTCGAACCCGTGGAACCCCGAAAACCTCCCCAAGATCTACGTTGCGGAACAACAAGGCCGATGGATTGGAGTCGACAAGATCTACCATCTACCGCCAAGCTCGCCTCCGTGGGACGCCAAGTTCGTCGCACCCCGAGGACCGGACGCGACTAGGTCTACCTCACGGACACCGAGAACTTTCCCCCCGGACGCCAAGACCGACAACATGACCGTAGACCGCGGATGCGACAGGATCATCCCCAGAACGCCAAGGCCGCCGAGAACGCTCCCGCCGAGACCGAACCGTCGAACCCGAACCCCGAACCCCGGAACCCCAAGAACGTCGAGAACCCTAATGTGTGACCCTTTTCCTCGAACCCTATTTTATAACATAACAACTTGTTGCATATTGAATTGTCATACCCGCATGCATATCTGTGGTTTGGGGCCTTTTGCCGATTCACCTAATAATTAAATATGGGGCCCATATGCGGACAAATATAGTCTTATATTGGCCTCATTTAAATTTGTGTAGCGAACCCAGTGCTATCTTCTACCATGTTAAACAACATTTAACTTGCGGGGATTTTCTAAATAACTTGAACCTGCTAATTAATTGTCGGGACCCCGGTTCCACTTAATATGACCTAATCGCATCGCATCTTTGCCATGTCATACATCATACATGCATCATGCCGATCTTCTGCCGTTGTATTAAGTAGTGCATCCGGTGTTTCTTCTAGTGTTTTGGTTCTTCGCGGATAAGGCCGTTGAGTTGATGTGAGCTTCGCCCGATCTTCGGATGAACCCTTGGCAATGTTTTCGGTGAGCATCTCCCCTTTCTACCTATCTTACTTTTATAGTATTTATTCCTCCTATTGATCTATTGCTATCTCGTGTTGCGATGCTTTAGTTTCCGTACTGTGATATCCCGTGCAGCCTATATTGCCTTGGACACATCCTATTACATTGTTTGGTAGATAGTTGGACTTTGGCGTCGTAGTTGCTTGCTCAAGTCTTTGATGTGTCGTCATATGCCACGATTGTTGATGTATTGCCGCATGTTGATGCTGGAGATGATCATAGTTTTACTTATCGTCACTTTAATTTCTGTTTAACAACTAAAATTGAAATAAGCGGAGGCATCGTGGGTGATAGATAATATTTGATTTCGACGCCCACTTGTGTCCTGTAAGACCCCGAGTACTTGATACTGTTCCTTGTTTTATCGCTATCCACATCCGGGAGGTATATGGGACCCCACGAGCGAGCTTGGTTCCGTCTTATTTCTTGGGGCCACAAACTAGTTTGAGGTTTTATTTACGATCTGTACTTATGCCATGCTACTTTACGTATTTACATTTGTGCGAGGAGCACCTTTGTCTTGTTAGGATCGTGGCACGATTCCGGTGTCGACAAGCCCAGCCACACTTTCGGGTTCCCGATCGTTCACCGTCCCCACAACCTTAAGCCCGTCTCGGATCCGGCCGGCCGTTCTTGGGTTCTACTTAAGGGTGGCCCCTCAAATATTTCTGAATCTGTGATTGTTCGATCGTGAAAGCCTTGTTGGGTTTTGATTTGGTTTTCGAGGTTGATCGGCGTGTGTTGCTATTGGTGCACCCGGCGGGTAAAACTTTTAAAGCCGTGTCCGGATATGGACGACTTGGAGCACAGTATCTCGATCATAGACAAGCATAACTAAAGTTTATTTGCTATAAATTTGACTTATAATGACTAGTAATCAGCTCCACTATAATGGAATGACTAAATAATACTGCCCACAATTGCTTGTTTTGTGTGTCGCTTGCGACCATGGTACCTGACTAGTAAGTATTGCAACTACAACGAAATAGCTGAATAAAAGTACCAACAAGCTTTGGGTTATGGGTTTATCTCATGCTATCTCAGATGTCGATTAGTAAGTCTTGCAACTATAACGTAATGGTTAACTAAAAGTGCCTTGCTTAATTTCTCGGATGATTATCTATACGACTAGTAATTGCTTTAACGATAATCGATTAAATAAAACCAAGCGTGTGAGTTCCTCGGTTGACTTCCTCGTTTGGTCTCGAGAAACGCCAGGATGGGTTTGTTTGATGCTAGTATCGGGTTGGATTGAATAGGTCTTTATTACCCTCTCGATAGTCGCCATGTGTCGAGTCTCTATAGGTTGTTTAGTGCATCTTGCTGCCGCTTGATCCACCATACCTATGTAGGCGAGGACCGCAATTCTAGCCTCGCCGTGTCTTGGCCTCGATCTTGACGCTCCTTCTTTTTCCTTTGCCCTTTGTCGGCACCCTTTTGTTTAAGCAGGTTTGAGATCGGCGTTAGCGGGTTACCCTTCCGGCTTGGCAGGCAGGGTTATGGGCGCCATTGGTTATTCTTGTGGCTCTTAGCCCCATTTGCATCTTGTCCGTAGTTGACGCTCTATCGTTTTCAAGGTGATTTGGATCTTTGTATATGATATCGTATTCTTGACTCACGAGTCATTGTTGTATATATCTGTACATGGGTCCCATCGAGGACTGTTGTGTAATGTTATTACGTTCTCCACCCACGAAAGTGCTGGTGGGCACCTTTGAATCGTTTCTGCGAGTTTGGCGAATTTGGATCAAACTTGCATAGGTCCGATCGAGGTGTTACTGAGTGGTATCGAGCCCGGGTTGCGATACCCCACAAGTCCGACCTATAGGATAACCTAGCTAACGGCAAGTAGAGTGTCAAAACTATTTTGCAAAATCGGTTGGATAGTTACGGTTAGGTCTGATTTTACTCCTTACCCTCTGCTGTTCCCTCTTACCCCTACGTGTTTTGAATCCGCTCTCGTCTCTTTCTTGAGTCCAGAATTCTCGTGGTTGGGTTTCGTCGTACCTTTAGGGTTTCGCTTCCTTCTTCGATAACGGTGTTGCTACATCTGGTCTCCATCTTTGTCGAGGAATCCGTCTCTTGGTACCATTCTTTGTTCCTTGTTTGTGCCTTCGGTGTTTTCCGGCGCGACATCATCTACGCCAGATCCGATGCGATCGCATCACCCCTCTATTCCGAACCTCGATTGTCGAGATCTTCAGTCTGAATTCCGAGAGTTGGTTGCATAATCCGCCTATTCGTGTGCAGAGTAATGGTTTGGGTGCACGATGGACTGATCACCATCCGACTACTCTTATCATTCGCTCTTGTACATCAAATCGGTGGGTCCAGCAGTTTTACTCCGTCCCTCGGAGATAGAGGTGGCTTTATTTGTTGATACCTCTACCTTCGACCTTTTGTTCCCGGAGTGTTCTCTCGACGATCACGGACAACAACCTCTTGTTAGTGGTGTCGCGAGTATCTACACGAAGCGCAAAGGATCAGATCGCCGACCTTCCTTCCGGTACCATGAGGCGGATCTCGAGGGCGAGATCCCTTGTTAGTGGTGTCGAATTGTGGCATCCCGCAAAAACCACTACTAGAAAATCGCGTTGAATTTGTGCATTGCATCGTCATCATCATGCATTGTTTGCCAAAACTATTTTCGCAAAGCCCGTTTTGTTTTCTAAAACGCCCCATCTTAATTCCAATGCAAAGCCCGGTCTCCGGATTATTTTTGTTTGAATGCTATCGGTCTGCAAAAGTTGCATTTAAATTAAATAAAAGAATTAAATTATTTTAATAGGGGCAGTCGAACGGGCCGAGTGACCCGATCGACCACCCCAGAAAAATATAAACGGTCCGCCCTTTTTCTAAACCTACCAACTAACCTACCCACACCCGCTGGCCACATCACCCCCTCCTATCATGAGCCGCCACCTCACCCTCTCCCTAGCCCTCACCCAACCAGACCATGCCATGTCACCCCTCACCCCTCCTCTCTCCCTCTCTCTCTCCACCACCCCCAGCCCACCTGCCCCACACACTAGCACACACACACACCACCTTGTGACGTCGCTGCTGCCGCAGCCTCCCCACTGAACCGCCCCCAGCGTGGACCCCATACAGGACCCCTCCCGTCACCGATCCCCAGCCCTCCCCGGACCCCCTCGCGGCACGCCCTATCCCCGCGTCCTCTCTCTCGCCTCTGCAGCCCGCCGCCCCTCTCCGCCGTCCGCTCTCCTCCTCCCCTCTCTCCCAGCCCCGGCGGCTCCCTCCCCATCTCCGGCGGTGCGCCACGCCAGCGTTCCCCATCCTCCCGCCGAGCCCCTCCGTGCAGGCTCCCGCCGGCCCCTCTCTCGCCCGGCGCGGACTCCTCACCGTGTCGCCCCACGCCACCGCCTCCTTGAGCTCGCGCCCGAGCGCCCTCACGCGCGCCCGCCGTCTCGCTCTGCTTCGCCGCCTTGCGCCCGCAGCCGCCCGCGGAGCTCCGCGCGTCCTGCCAGCGACCTCCCTTTCGGCGCCGCCTCGCCCAGCTCTGTCCCGTGAGCCCGGCCGGCGCCTCCTCGCGCCCTCGGTTCCCTCGCCGGCGCCCGCCCCCTCTGTCCACCGCCCCTTTCGGCCAGCAAGCCCCGGCCGCCGCCCGAGCCGCCCGCACGCCTCCTCGCCTCGGCGCCGCCTCCGGCCCGTCCTCGACCCCCAGCTGCTCCCCGCCAGCGTCGCGTTCCTCCCCGCCTCCCCGGAGCCCGCCCGCATCTCGCCGACCCCGGCCCGCCAGCTCCGCGGCCCTGCCTGCAAGCCGCCTCCGCCAGGGGCCCCCTGCCGTCTTCTCCGCGCGGACCCGCCGAGCCGCCTCAGCAAGCTCTCCAGCCACCCCCTTGTGGGTCGTCCTGTCCGCACGCCATGTGTTTGGTAGTGTGCGCACATGTGTATGGTGGTGATGTTTGTCGCGGTTCTGTGATGTAACGGTAAGGACCATGTGAAGATGGACCCATGGCGATGCTTCGCTCCCGGCAACCCTCCTTCCTTCGAGTTAGACGAGCACCTCACCAAGATCGACGAGACCATCGCAACGCCAAAACCGAGTCCGCCAAGGATCATCAAGACGAATGACAAGTTCTTCATCACGGAAGACCGAATCTCGTCGAACCCGTGGAACCCCGAAAACCTCCCCAAGATCTACGTTGGGGAACAACAAGGCCGATGGATTGGAGTCGACAAGATCTACCATCTACCGCCAAGCTCGCCTCCGTGGGGCCAAGTTAAATCGCACCCGAGGACCGGACGCGACTAGGTCTACCTCACGGACACCGAGAACTTTCCCCGACGCCAAGACCGACAACATGACCGTAGAGATCATGGATGCGACAGGATCATCCCGACGCCAAGGTCGCCGAGAACGCTCCGCCGAGACCGAAACTGAACCGAACCCGAACCGGAACCCCAAGAACGTCGAGAACCCTAATGTGTGACCCTTTTCCTCGAACCCTATTTTATAACATAACAACTTGTTGCATATTGAATTGTCATACCGCATGCATATCGTGGTTTGGGGGCCTTTTCGATTCACCTAATAATTAAATATGGGGCCCATATGCGGACAAATCTAGTCTTATATTGGCCTCATTTAAATTTGTGTAGCGAACCGGTGCTATCTTCTACCATGTTAAACAACATTTAACTTATGGGGTTTTCTAAATAACTTGAACCTAATTAATTGTCGGGACCCGGTTCCATAATATGACCTAATCGCATCGCATCTTTGCCATGTCATACATCATACATGCATCATGCCGATCTTCTCGTTATTAAGTAGTGCATCCGTGTTTCTTCTAGTGTTTTGGTTCTTCGCGGATAAGGCCGTTGAGTTGATGTGAGCTTACGATCTTGGATGAACCCTTGGCAATGTTTTCGCGAGCATCTCCCCTTTCTACCTATCTTACTTTTATAGTATTTATTCCCTCCTGTTGATCTATTGCTATACGTGTTGCGATGCTTTAGTTTCCATTACTGTGATATCCCGTGCAGCCTATATTGCCTTGGACACATCCTATTACCCATTGTTTGGTATATAGTTGGACTTAGCGTCGTAGTTGCTTGCTCAAGTCTTGATGTGTCGTCATATGCCACAGTTGTTGATGTATTGCCGCATGTTGATGCTGGAGATGATCATAGTTTTACTTATCGTCACTTTAATTTCTATTTAACAACTAAAATTGAAATAAGCAGAGGCATCGGTGGGTGATAGATAATATTTGATTTCGAGCATACTTGTGTCCGTAAGACCCCGAGTACTTGATACATCCCTTGTTTTATCGCTATCCACATCCGGAGGTATATGGGACCCCCACAGGCGAGCTTGCTTCCGTCTTATTTCTTGGGGCCACAAACTAGTTTGAGGTTTTATTTACGATCTTGTACTTATGCCATGCTTTCTGTATTTACATTTGTGCGAGGAGCACCTTTGTCTTGTTAGGATCGTGGCACGATTCCGGTGTCGACAAGCCCAGCCACACTTCGGGTTCCCGATCGTTCATGGCCGTCCCACAACCTTAAGCCCGTCTCGGAGCCGTCAGGCCGTTCGGAGTTCTATAAGGGTGGCCCCTGAAATATTCTGAATCTGTGATTGTTCAATGAAAGCCTCGTTGGGTTTTGATTTGGTTTTTAGGGTTGATCGGCGTGTGTTGCTATTGGTGCACCCGGCGGGTAAAACTTTTCGAAAGCCGTGTCGCGGATATGGACGACTTGGAGCACATATCTCGATCATAGACAAGCATAACTAAAGTTTATGGGCTATAAATTTGACTTATAATGACTAGTAATCAGCTCCACTATAATGGAATGACTAAATAATACTGCCCACAATTGCTTGTTTTGTGTGTAAACCGACCATTGTACCGACTAGTAAGTATTGCAACTACAACAAAATGGTGAATAAAAGTACCAACAAGCTGCTGGGTTATGGGTTTATCTCATGCTATGTATCGATTAGTAAGTCTTTGCAACTATAACGGAATGGTTAACTAAAAGTGCCCACTGCTTAATTTCTCAGGATGATTATCTATACCTGACTAGTAATTGCTGCAACGATAATCGATTAAATAAAAGCGCCAACTGTGAGTTCCTCGGTTGACTTCCTCGTTTGGTATCGAGGGAAACGCCAGATGGGTTTGTTTGATGCTAGTATCGTGTTGGATTGAATAGGTCTTTCTTACCCCTCTCGATAGTCGCCACGGTATCGAGTCTCTATAGGTTGTTTAGTGCATCTTTGCCACGCCGCTTGATCCACCATACCTATGTAGGCGAGGACGCCAATTCTAGCCTCGCCGTGTCTTGGCCTCGATCGACGCTCCTTCTTTTTCCTTTGCCCTTTGTCGGCACCCTTTTGTTTAAGCGGGTTTGAGATCGGCGTCGTTAGCGGGGTTACCCTTGGCAGCAGGTTATGGACGCCATTGGTTATTCTTGAGGCTCTTAGCCCCATTTGCATCTTGTCCGTAGCTGGACGCTCTATCGCTTTCAAGGTGATTTGGATCTTTGTATATGATATTCATATTCTTGACTCACGAGTCATTTGTTGTATCTATTACGTGGGTCCCATCGAGGACTGTTGTGTAATGTTATTACTTCGTTCTCCACCCGCACGAAAGTGCCTGGTGGGCACCTTTGAATCGTTTCTATGCGAGTTTGGCGAATTTGGATCAAACTTGCATAGGTCCGATTCTGAGGGTGTTACACGATCCTTAGGTCTGCGTTCCCAAGCGCTTCCATGATCGGTCACACATTGATTTTCGATGAAGACTTTCCTCTACCTTGTTCCAGCAGGCAGCGGAGGTTGTAGCACTCTCCTCGCGATTCCGGCAGCACGACGACGTGGTGTCGGAAGTAGAGGGGATATCTCGCAGGGCTTCGCCTTAAGCCAGAGCGAGTATGGCGGACTATGAGAGAGGCCTTGGTGATCTAGGGTTTATAGGGCACCAAGGGGGGAGCTTGTCCGGCGGTTAGGGCTTGGGAATCCCCAACTCGGCGAGTTGGAGGAACCCTAGGTGGCGGCGGCGACTTGGAGGAGGCCGGCGTCTAGGGCTAGGGTTTTGGGTGTGAGGGGGTAGGGGGCGCCCTACCCCTCCTTATATAGGTGGAGGGTGGCCGGTTGGGAGGAGGGAGTCCTCCCCCAACTCGGCCTCCTTGGCCGGCGGGTGGAGGGAGGGGAACTCTTCCCAAAGTAGGTTTCCTACTCTCCCTCCACCAAGCAAACTTGTCGTTTGACTTTCAAACTAGGATTTGATTTCTCCCTTTATTTTGCCCAGCCAAGTGACCTAGTACATGATGCAACCATTCCATATTGTCATGACACATTCATGTACCCTTCCCCTCCAGAGTGCCGGACCTTCCGGACCCTTCTAGAACATTCCTGGTGAAAACACCGGAATCATTCCTCAACTCCGAAACAGGACTTTCCTTATATGAATCTTATTCTCCGGACCATTCCGGATCTCCTCGTGATATCCCGGATCCCATCCGAGACTCCGAACAACATTCAATCTCTTACTCATCATTCCATAACTACTCAAAAACATCGAATCCTTAAGTGTGTCTCCCTACGGTTCGTGAATTATGCGGACATGATCGAGACACTTCTCCGATCAATAACCAATAGAGGAATCTGGAAATTCATATGGCTCCCACATATTTCTACGATTACTTTGCGATCGAATGAACCACTTACATACGATACCAATTTCCCTTTGTCTCACTATAGTTTACTTATCCGAGGTTTTGATCGTCGGTATCTCTGCATACCTAGTTCAACCTCGTTACCGATAAGTACTCTTTTCTCGTTCCCGTGATATGTGATTCCTTGTGAGCCAGTCACATGCTTGCAATATAATTGGATGACATTCCACCGACAGGGCCCAGAGTATATCTATCCGTCATATGGATGGACAAATCCCACTCTTGATCCATGTGTCTCAACCCATACTTTCCGAACACTCAATTCCACCTTTATAGCCATCCAGTTACGGTGTGGTGTTTGATGTCATCAAAGCATCCTTCCGGTGATGGTGATTAGCATGATCTCATGGTCGAAGGAATTAGGTTACTATGTATCAGAAAGCTTATAGCAATTGAACTATTAAAATGACTTGATCTTTATGCTACGCTTATCTATATGAGTACGTCCATCATACCATTATCCTAATGATATGAACTTGTTGTCAACAACATCTCAATGTTCATGATCAGGAAACCATGATCATCTATTAACCAACAAGCTAGTATTATAAAGAGGCTTTACTAGGGACTCTAATTTAGTTTACAAATCACACAAGTATTAATGTTTTCGGTTAATACTGTTATAGCATGAATGTAAACATTTATCATAAACACAAACATATAATAATAATTATATTTATTATTGCCTCTAGGGCATATCTCCAACAATTTCTCCTTTGCATCGTCAGCAGTGATGAAAACAAATAGATATGTTGCTTTCCGACATGTGGGACCCAGCACACAATCCCATGAGCAGAGACGATTTTTTTTGTATTCCTTCGAACATGCGGGTGCAAAGGCACACCGGTCATGTTCTACAGATTTCTACACCACGATATTATTGATCCCACCCATTCGCGACCATGCTTCTATGTCCATAGAAACATAACGTCCATGGAAATAAACGAGTTTGAGCCTTGTTTGAATCTATTGTGAGTATTGCATATTAGATGTTTGTTCAATGAACTAGACGGAAAATAATCAAACAAGTCTTACATCTTTCCACTTACTAAACAAATACAGATAGAAGAAATTGAGTAGAACACATTCTGCAAGGTCTTTGATTCTTTTGCGCTTGTTGACCTTCTAAATCTATACTTGTCCGCTTGTGCTTCCATTCTGTTCCACTACTGCCAGCCTACGGGACCCAACGCATAGCTATGTTAGCAGCGATGAAATAATGGTCAAGAAAGCCTATCCCCGAGCCCTACCAAGCGTCGGAGTGGCTACTCTGGATGTGCTGAATGTCTACACAGCCAATGCCGGTCATGCTCTTCTAATCTCAGCACCACGATACAATTGATCTTATCCACTCGACAACATGCGCCTATTGCTACAAGAACATTAGATCCACAGATATAAAAGATATTGAGCCAACTTTGTATCCAATGTGAGTATTGCATGTTAGGTGTTTGTTGATGAACTAGATGGGAACTAATTGAATAAATCTTAACATCTCCATTTATTAAATAATCACAGATAAAATACAATAATTAGATCACAATTCTGTATGGTCTCTGATGCTTCTATGCTTTTCCATCTTTAGAATCTATCCCCGCTAGATTTTGCTCCCATGGTTTGGCGGTAGGAACTACTTTATATATTTTGTACGCCTATATTTTGTACTAGATGAAGGCCTCTAGCCACGTTCTCTAACTATGCATGGTGGCCTAATGAGCATGCTTACTTGATGCTGTAGATGATCAGCGATCCAGGTAAGTCATGAACTATCTCGAGCTGCATAGGTTTGTTCCCCGCGTCCTCTTCCACTATTTCGTCCTCGCCAGTGCTCTTCAGCCTTGAATGATCTATCTCTGTGCTCACCTCTCACAGAGGACTCATCTCTTTATCGGATCCGCTTCACGTATCGACTAGGCGTGCAACCAATGAATGGCTAACGCTTTTAGCATCTAGACTCCTGACCATGCCATGACAGGTCACACCAGGAAGGACAGGGGTAGGGAGAGGACAATGGTGAGGATAACGAATAGAGGCCAAGGGGAGGCCGATGCATGTGCGGGACGATGTACGGTACAATGTGGCAGTGGGAGGGACTAATGCAGTGGAGCGGGGTGGGAGAACGACAAAATAAGAGAAATTGCACAATAACAGGGGCGCGGATCCTTGAATCCAGGATGCGTGTCATCGATAGCTAAGGTGGAATGGACCGGTCATCGGAATAATGGTCAGAAAAAGGATTGTGCGTGATGGGATCCGCTTGTAATAAATTGAGTCAACCAGACAAGTTAGCCATGGGAAACCGACGACCAACGAGGGATACATACGTACAATATCCGGCGATGGACATTTCTCTAATTGGCCAATTCAACCAGACAAGTTAGCCGACCAATGAGGGGTACATGCATACAGAATCTGCGATGGCTGGTGATATTTCTCTAATTGGCCAATTCATAGTGTTGTAGAATTTTGCATGAACTCGGATACAATCATAATAAACCCTAAATCTTTTGGTCAATCACAACTTTCATATTAAGATATAAACTTCCATTATATTACAATAGAGGAGGATGAATCAACCATCGTGACTACTCCATTTCTTTTTAATTCAAATATGGAAGTGCAGATAACGTCTACAAGCCTAAATCTGAAATTAGGAGTACACTTCTTGTAATGTTTTTATATGTTGCATAAGGTCTTATCCGTAAGAAGTAACCCCCTTCTTGTTGCAGAGATATAGTTGTCTTTTCCATCTTTGGCCATTGGCTCCTTCTAAGATTTCTTTTTCTTTAGGTCTTTCATGCCAGTTCAGTTCGTCTACCTCATAAGTCTTATTAACTGAGCATACAAGACTATTTTTTTTGTAAACATTCGTTGTTTGCTGATATCAAGATATACAAGGTAGTGCTATTATGCACAGATGCATGGATCAGTATGCTAATTAGATAGTTAGGTCTAATCGGCTGAGTGAGGATGCGCCACCGGCGACGGCTGACCCTGGCCCTTGGGGCCCTGCCGGCGGCCTCGCCGACATCTACCCCATCTGGATCAAGGTTCCAATGCCTAGGTTCTGAGTCGGGGTCTGACGGCGAGGATGCTAGGGCTGCGAGGGAGGTGCTGGAATCTCTTGAGGATGATGGCGGCGATTTAGGCTAGACGAATGTCTCGCGCCGTCGTCATCTGTTGGAGGATGAGCTACACCAACAATTTTGGGAGGACATAGAGTTCCTGACGGCGGCGTCGCGCTTCTGGGAAAGGTAGCCGGCGGTGTCTCCTTCGCTGCGACACCTTTCTTCGCCTGGATGCTCGCCAAAGATCGCCAGAATGGATCTGGACAGGCCGAGGTCGTTGTCCCCTACCGTTCAGCGAGTGGTGGTTGCTTCGCTGAGGCATGTTAAACCATGGAAGGGGCCACTGCCCTGCCGGAGATCATCGGCTCCGCCGGTTTTTGGATTTCTGGTCGAGGCGGGCTTCATGCACGTTGGATCGGACTCCATTCCGCGGATGGATGCGAGGATGGTGTGGGGCCGGCGGACATGGTTGCGGGCCCGACTACGCTGACGTCGAGGATCGGTCTGTGTCGATCTTCTCCTGGACCGGTGTCGCTCTACGACTTCAAGCCGCGTGGACCAGTGGTGCAATCGACCAAAAAGAGACATCTGCCTCGAGTACGGCTGCATCCTCGTCCCCGAACTCGTGCCCTTCTCTTATGTCCCCGTGCTCCGATCTACGCCGCGGTCGTCATCGAGTCCGAGAACTTCTCCTTCGGCGGTTCTTCCTGGGCGTTCATTTGTGGACGTCGTTGCCTCTGCGCGGAGGATGGTCAGCCAGCACCCGGGGGAACCCTAGGGCTCCGCCCGCGCAACCTTAGTAGCGGGCATCACCGACGACGCAGCCTCAGTCGGCCCCTGCTCCTGCCGCTCAGATGGCCACCGCTCCTGCCTCCTCGGTCCCTGTTTCGCAGCCAAGGGGCCCACAGCCCGCTGCATCGACGTCTACTGCTGGTGGTATGCCGCAGCCACCGCCTTTTGTAGGTTTCCCGCCGGGGATCATCTTCAGGCCGGCCACACAAGGCCATCAGGTGAAACCGCTTCAACCTCCGTGGGCCCTTTTCTGCAGTTTGCTGGAGGTCATGGTCTGTCGCCTGGAGGAACGGTGCATGGGAGTGTACCTGCGACCGTGAATCTTGGGGGTTAGGGGAATTTTCTGCCCGGTTCTTTTGTTGCAGGGGCTGTTTCGTTGGTGGTACCAGTGCTGAAGAGGAAAAATAAGAAGAAGCCGGTGCAAGGTGCACCGCAGCCTTAGTTTGCGCCTAGAAGAGCTCTACACCAGCCTTAGAACTTTCAACAGCCTCAGATGGTAGGACAGCAGCAGTTTGGGTATTCGCAGGGTACAGTTGGTTTTGTTTCACCACCATACTCCAATCCGAGTCAGTTTCAAGGTAACATGCATGGTACTTAGTTACAATATAATCCTGCCATGATCGAAGCACCTGTTGTTGTGGATGTTGTGACTGTACCAAAGAAAAATAAGAAACCGGTTAGGTGTTGGAAGTGCGCTGTGGACACTCATGCATCTAAGGATTGTAAAGTTGCTCATTATTGTTATATTTGTGATGTTTCTTCTCACCCAACTTTGAGGTGTCCTGTACTAAAACAGCCGCGTTCGAATGCCTATATGACTGGGATTGTACATGATAAGACTCTTTTTGCTCAGATTCCCGATAGTGTGGTCCGTAAGAATTTGGAGACTGCCTAGACGCCTATTGCCTTGGTCAAGGTTACCAGAGATGCAGTTTCTGCAGAAGTGGTACATCAGCAAATTGCGAGAAGGTGCCCGCTACAATCTCAGTGGAAGTGGGAAGCTTTATCTTATAGGGACAATGATTACTTGGTAAGTTTCCCTTCGTTTGATGTGCTGGATAGAGTGGATGGTAGCCAGTTCTCGATGCCCTTGGGTAAGACGCAGCTTGCCATTTCTGTTTACAAGACCCAGGAGGTTCCGCATAAGTGTATTCTTGAACAAGTCTGGGTACATGTCGAGGGGGTTCTGCATTCTTTGCGGCCTTTTCTCGGACTTTTGGTTGTTGGTTCTCTTATGGGTACTACTTTGGACGTGGATCTTCTGAGCCTCCGTCGGCGGGGCGTAATTCGCATCTTCGTTGTTGTGGCTGATATTTCTATGTTCCAGAAGAAGAAGGATGCTTTGGGGTTCTTTCTAACCTCTGATGTTGTTGTTGACCTAAAAGGATATGAGCTACGTTTTAGATTGGAACCTGCTGATTTTGTGCCAGAACCTGATTTTTCGCCGCTCCTTTGGAGAAAGAAAAAGGATGATTCTGAGGATGATGGCTCTGGGAAGAATGGAGATGATGCCATGGATACTTCTGGGCCAGCGGATGACCACACTACTCTCATTTGTGGCTGGTTAATATTGCGATCTTGGCAGGGTGCTCCATCTGCTTATACTCGCCAGGCTTCGGTTTTGGTATATGCGGTGACTCCTTTTAATGCTACCCCTACTACACCGTGAGGCAGAGAGCTATTGGAAGCCCTTCCACGGGATTCTCCACTTTGCGGGATGACTGGTGGTTCTCCTAGGGTGTCACCTTCTCAGCTACAGGCTACACTTCAGGCAGCGAGCGAAGTTGTGGGACGGTCTTCTATGACATCACGCTGCAGGCCAAATACATTGGGTTGTTCCATTCCTTTGGTTGGTTTTCAGGGTGTCGGTGCGACCCTTTTGAGCTCCTCTAGGGTGGTGTCGCCGTCGGGTGGCTCGGTGGCCCAGGAGGTGTTGCCTTCTGGTGGTGCGAAGGCCCAGGAGGGGTCGCCGGATGCTGCTGTTGCTCGGGCGGGGCTGTCTGCTGGCTCTACGGCAGCCCAGGAGGGGGCGCCATCTGTCGCTGCGGCCTAGGAGGGGCCGTCCGCTGCTGCTGCCCAGGTGGGGTGGTCGGCTGCTGTTGTGGACCAGGAGGGTCTGCCCTTTGGCAATGGACCCGTGGCCCAGGAGGGGCTGCGGGAGTCTGCCGAGCTTTCAGCCCAGGAGGGGCTGACCGTTGGCGATGGACCTGTGGCCCAGGAGGGGTTGCAGGAGGTTGCCGAGCTACCGGCCCAGGAGGGGCGGTCCTCTGGGGGAAACCTGGCCTAGGTGGGGCTGGGTGTTTCCCTGGAGTCGGTCGCAACCGTTCAGGACGAGGTGGCTATGATCGGGACACCGGCGCGGCGTAGTATGCGCCACAAATCTGATGCTCTTGGGGGGGACGACTACGGATGAGGACTCTATGGTCAAGACAATGCGCAGGAAGACGGAAATAAATCTTGATGCTAAGGGTAAGAAGTGTTCTTCGAAATCGTTTCTCTCTTTCTCTACACCTGTAATGACTCAAAATCTAGCCAAGGTTGGTGTTAGCCTGGGTAGTTATATAAAACGGGTTAATTTATCTAGTAATGCACTTAGGCATATGGAGGTTGACCGTTTAACGGTTAATCCTAAGGCCTCTTTTTTTCCTGATTCTTTACCAACTAAGGAGGAGGAGTTGCATGCCACAATAGATGGTAAACTGCTCTCTCACTTAGTTGGTGAAGTATCGGAGGTGGGATTTGATAAGACGGGGCTGGATTCACTGTTTGAACTCAAAGCCTCCGGTCGTAAGTCAAAGAGCCAACAGTCTCAGAAAAGGTCCCGTGTATCCAAAACTGCTATTGTTTCTCAATGAATGGAATGTTTTCAAACAGCAGAGGTCTTCGCGACTTGGCTACACATTTATTCTTTGTCGATTGTGTGAGAGAACATAACTTGGATTTTTTGGGTATTTCTGAGACTGTTAGACGTGATTTCTCGCAAGCTCAGCTCAGTCGCCTTTCTGGTGGAGTGGAATTTATGTGGGTCTCACGTCCATCTCGTGGTAGATCCGAGGGGGGGGATCTTGTTAGGCGTCAGAGATGAGACTATGGAAGTCTTGGCTAGTTCGGATGGAGATTTTTTATCAAACTCCATATCCACAACAAGGCTGATGACTACACATGGTCTCTAGTCGCTGTCTACGGGGCTGCCCAGGATGTTTATAAGGCTGACTTTTTGCGTGAGTTGGTAAATCTGGCTAAGGATAACCCATACCCTATTCTTATAGGTGGGGACTTTAACTTGCTAAGATTCCCTCATGAGAAAAGTCGAGGCAGGTTCAACGAACATTGGCCTTTCTTGTTCAATGCTGTCATTGATAGCTTGGACTTAAGAGAGGTTACTATGGTCGAGAGACAGTTTACTTGGGCTAATAGTCTCCCACAGCCGACATACGAGAAATTGGATAGAGTGCTTATGGATACACAATGGGAAGATAAATTCCCTTTGGTAATTGTTCGGGCTCTAGAGCGTATTGAGCCTTTGTCGGACCATGCTCCATTACTTTTATCCGTTGGAACACCATCACGTAAATCCAAACATAGTTTCAAGTTTGAACTTGGATGGATGGAAAGAGATGGTTTCTTTGATTTGGTGAAAGATATATGGGAAAAACCAGTGACTGGTCAAACGCCTATACAATGATGGAATAATAAAATACGAACTCTTCGTAAATTCCTTCGTGGTTGGGCCAGACATACTGCCGGTATTCTGAAAAAAGAAAAAATACGTCTTTCATAAATTATTGATGATTTGGAGGCTTTCGCGGAAATAAGGCTTTAACTGCATCTGAGATCGAGCTTAAGAAGCAATCGAATGCAAAAATTGCCAGAATCCTCCGAAAGGAAGAACTCAAATGGTACCAACGCTCCAAAGCGAAATTCATCCTTGAAGGAGATGCGAATATAAGATACTTTCATGCTGTTGCTAATGGCAAGCATAAGAAGAAACTTATTCACTCTTTAATTCAGGATGAAGGTATGATTGAGGGACATGAGCAACTAAAATCTTATATTACGAAGTATTACAAATCTTTGTTTGGGACACCACCAGAAAATTCCATCTCACTGGATGGACCCCAAACGGATGATATTCCCTAGGTTTCTGTTGACGAAAACAACTTTCTAACCGCCCCTTATACGGAGGAAGAGATCAAGAAATCTGTTTTTCAAATGGACCACAACAAAGCACCGAGGACTGTGGTTCAGCTGAATTTTATCGAATTCAGGAAGTTATCAAGGATGATTTGATGCGGTTGTTTTAAGATTTGCACGAAGGTCATCTTGACATTTTTAGACTGAACTTTGGCAACATTATTTTACTCCCAAAAGTTATTAATGCAGAGCGAATACAACAGTACCGCCCAATCTGCCTTCTTAATTTAAGTTTTAAAATCTTTACAAAGGTGGCTACGATTAGGCTAAACTCTATAGCTGATAATGTTGTACGGCCTTCTCAAACAAATTTTTATGCAAGGAAGAAATATCTTAGATGGTGTAGTAATCCTGTATGAGACTATCCATGAACTACAATCAAAGAAATTGAATGGTGTATTGTTCAAGATTGACTCTGAGAAGACATATGATAAAGTTAATTGGTCTTTCCTTCAGCAAACACTCCGTATGAAAGGTTTTTCGGAGGAGTGGCTTGCTCTCATACAGTCTTTTGTTTCTGGTGGTAGTGTTGCTATAAATGTCAATGATGACATAGGCAAATACTTTCAGACAAACAAAGGACTCAGACAAGGGGATCCATTATCACCTGTATTATTTAATATAGTGGCGGATATGTTGGCAATCCTTATTGAGAGGGCTAAGGCTAATGGCCAAATTGAAGGATTAGTTCCACATCTTGTAGATGGTGGACTCTCAATCCTTCAATATGTGGACGATACAATATTATTTATGGAACATGATCTTGAGAAGGCTAAGAACCTGAAATTAATATTATCAGCTTTTGAGCATCTATCAGGATTGAAAATTAACTTTCATAAAAGTGATTTGTGTTGCTTTGGTGAGGCTAAAAACGAGGCACATCTATATGCTGAGCTATTTGGCTGTAGTCATGGCCTTTTTCCTATTAACTATCTGGAAATACCAATACATTATCGACGTCTCACTATAGCTGAATAGAAACTCGTTGAGGAAAGACTTCAAAAACGTCTTAATAGTTGGAAAGGAAAACTTTTATCCCTGGGTGGAAGACTGGTCCTCATTAATTGAGTACTTACTAATATGGTACTGTATATGATCTCATTCTTTCAAATGCCGAAAGGGGTCTTGAAGAAAGTGGATTATTTCCGCTCAAGATTCTTTTGGCAAGGGGATGAGGTGAAAAAGAAATATCGACTGGCCAAATAGAATGTGGTTTGCCGACCAAAGGAATATGGTGGACTTGGCATACATGATTTGCAAGTCAAAAACACTGCACTCCTAGGTAAATGGCTGTTCAAACTTCTTTCAGAAGAAGTGGTCTGGCAAACCATTTTGTGGAGAAAGTACATTGGATCCAAAGCTCTGTCTCAAGTGGCCTGGAAGACAGGTGATTCACACTTTTGGGCTGGGATAATGGGATCCAAAAAATATTTCTTCCGTTTTGGTTTTTTCAATATTAAGGATGAATCGCAGATTAGGTTCTGGGAAGATAAATGGCTAGACCAAACGTTCCTTAGAGAACAATATCCTGCTCTATATTCGATAGTTAGACATAAAGGGGATACACTTTCTATGGTAATGGAATCTAATCCTCTTAATGTCTCTTTCAGAAGAAGTCTCATAGGCCCTAGACTACTATCCTGGAACAATCTATTATTGAGACTGTCCACGGTACAGTTGTCGGAGGGTGTGGACGAATTCAAATGGGAATTATTATAGAATGGTAAATTTTCCGTTGATTCTTTCTATAGAGTTTTGATCCAACCAAATATTCCAGTTGATGATAATAGTAGAATTTGAAAAATGAAAATACCCCTGAAAACGAAAGTATTTGCTTGGTATCTTTTCAAAGGGGTAATTCTTACAAAAGATAATCTTGTTAAGAGGAATTGGCATGGAAGCAAACAATGTGTATTTTTTCATCATGATGAGACAATTAGACATTTATTCTTCCAGTGTAAATTTGCTCGTGCTATATGGTTAATTATCCAAGTGGCCTCTGGTTTATCTCCCCCTTCCTCGGTTGCTAATGTTTTTGGCAATTGCTTGTATGGGATTGATGATAAATATGAGACTGTGATTAGGGTGGGAGCGCTTGCCAGTATATGGTCGCTGTGGCTATGTAGGAATGACAAAATCTTTAATAACAGGGTGTCTTCTTCTTCGCAGATTATCTTTCGAGCTACGGCTATCTTCGATCATTGACAACTCTTCAACGTATCGAGTACCGCGACTTGTTTATGGAGGGGTGTATGCGATTGGAGGCCGCGGCGAGGAATATTTTCTCACGACATGGATGACAGGGTGATTTACGAATAGAAATATCATAGTCACACTCCATTATGTTATCGTCATGTTTTTACTTTTTATACTTTTGGTACTGGTTGTAAGGTGTGAAGGTCATCGTCTGTGTGCATCCTAGTTATGCAGAGGTCAGATGTAAACATTGCTATGAGTAATAAAGCGTCCATTTCAAAAAAAAAACGTTGTTTGCGGCGAGTTGTAGTGGTCATGTACTTAAATTCTTCATTCTACAAAATACTCTAAAAATGGCATTCTTTTACATCACCTAGCCTTATTGTCAAAACTTGGATTTTCGCTAGGTTTGTCCAATTCCGATTCTGAGAAGAGATTTCATCACTAGTGGAAACGCGGGATTTTGTTGATCCCGAAAATGGGCTTTAACACCGGTTCTTCTACGAACCGGTGTTAAAGGGGGGGCCGTACCAGCGTGGCCTCTGCGGCATTAAAGGAGCCCCCCCTTTAACATCGGTTCGTGACACGGCAGTGTTAAAATCCTCCAGATGTGCGCACCCCCCCTTTAACACGGTTCGTGGCATGAACCGTGTTAAAGGTGAAACTATATAAGACACCACCCAGCCCACACACCCCACTCTTCCATTTTTTCACATTTTGGAGCCTAGCAAGAGGGTGTGAAGAGTGCTAGTTTGTGTTTTTTCATATGCACTAGAGGTGTTCGGTGAAATGCCGAGAGCTCAAAATAAGCTTTCTTGTTGCTCTTTCCGTCTCGGTCGAGGTCGGCAACTATAGTTTCATGTGTCATTGATGTACTATATATATAAATGGTCATCTCCTATTATTTTTGATATATACTACATATTAATGCGGATGAATCGGCAATGGATGTCTGGTGACCGCCGCACTTCCGAGTACATTACGGGCCTCCAAAATTTCATCGTTGTGGCTAATGCAAACCGTGGTCACAATGGTTTTATGTCTGTCCGTGTGTTCCTTTGTCGAACAAGAAAGACTACTCAAATACCAGAACCATTCACGCCCACCCGCTTGATCTGGTTTCATGCCCAGCTATAATTGTTGGACCAAGCACGGAGAAAAAGGGGTTGTGATGGAAGACAACGAAGAAGAAGAGGATGATGAAAACTATCATAATATGTATCCTGAATATGATGATAATGCAACGGAGGTAGATAATGAAGATCAAGAGGCGGATGGGCCCGATGGCGATCTTGGTCGGGCCATTCTTGATGCAAAGGAAGAATGTGAAACTGAAAAGGAAGGAGAAGCTGGAGCGGATGTTAAAGGATCAAAAACATTGTTGTATCCAACTTGCGAAGATGGCCACAAAAGCTAGGTGCCACCTGGATTCTTTGCAATGGAAGCGAGAGAATGGTGTGTGACGGTAGCATTTTCAAAGTTGTTGGTAAAAATGAAGAATCTTCTTCCAAGAAATAATGAGTTACTGGCGGTACATACCAAGCAAAGAAGGTTATGCGCCTCTAGGATTAGGCGTCAGAAGATACATGCCTGCATTAATGATGCATCCTCTACGCGGTGATAAGTGCGAGAATTTGGATGCATGCCGGTATGCCTTTGCCTGCGGTATAAGATCGACGAGGCGATCTGGCGATGTTGAGGCGAGGCCCCTAGGAAGAAGGTTCCCGCCAAGGTTATGTGGTATGCTCCTATAATACCACGGTTAAAACGTCTCTTGAAATAAAGAGCATGCCAAGTTGTTGCGATGGCACATGGAAGACCGTAAGAAAGACGCGATGTTGAGACACCCGTTGATGGGTCACAGTGGAGAAAAGTCGGCGAGTACCGGACTTTGCACGTGGCGCAAGGAACTTAAGGTTTGGTCTAATCAGACGGCATGAATCCTTTTGGTGAGCGAGCTGCGATCCACACACGGCACTGTGACCCTATGTATCTATAACCTTCCTCCTTGGTTGTGTATGAAGAGGAAGTTCATTATGATGCCAGTGCTCATCCAAGGCCGAGGCAACCCGCAACGACATTGATGTGTACCTAAGGCCATTAGTTGAAGAACTTTTACAGTGTGGGCCAAACCGGTGTACGTATGTGGGATGAGCACAAAGGGGAGCCATTTGACCTCTGAGCATTGCTTTTCGTAACCATCAATGATTGGCTGCTCTTAGTAACATTTCGAGGCGGACAAACAAGGGATACAATGCATGCACACCTTTGTTTAGATGATCTTGAAAGTGTATATTTGGATAAATGTAAGAAGGTTGTGTACCTAGGGTATCGCCGATTTCTTAGAACGCATCCGATGAAAGAAAGGCAAGCATTTCAAGCGTCTGGCGTAACCGGGAAGCACATCCTCCGTCCGGTGAGGAGGTATTTGGTATGGTCAAGGACCTAGAAGTAATCTTTGGAAAAGGTCCGGAAGTCTATCATTCCGAATGACGATGCGGACACGCGCCCATGTGGAAGAAGCAATCTATATTTTGGGACCTACCCTATTGGAAAGTCTTAGAGGTCCGCTCTTCAATCGACGTGATGCGTGACGAAGAATGTTTGCGTGAACCTGCTAGGCTTTCTAGGAGTGTATGGGAAGACAAAAGATACACGGAAGCACGGGACCAGCAACGTCTGAAGGCCTGAAGAGCCTATGCATCCACGAGAAGAAGAAGCGATGCCACTTAACTCACCATTTACGCTCTTACCAAAGCGAAGGAAATCTTTTTGAATGTCCAAGCGGTATCAAGGTCCGTCGGCTTCTCGTCGAATATAAAGGGAATAATAAATATGGCGGAAAAAATTCCAAAACCTGAAGTCTCATGACTGCCACGTGATTATGACACAATTGCTTCCGATTGCATTGAGGGGCTTCTACGAAAATGTTCGAGTACCCATTGTGAAGCTATGTGCATTCCTCAATGCAATATCTCGAAGGTAATCGATCCGTAAAGCCTACAGGTTACAAGCAGATGTGGCCCAATGTCTTGTCGACTTTGAGTTGGTGTTCCCACCATCCTTCTTCAATATTATGACGCATCTCCTGGTTCACCTAGTAGAAGAGATTGCCATTCTCGGTCCTGTATTTCTACACAATATGTTCCCCTTTGAGAGGTACATGGGAGTCTTAAATAAATATGTTCATAACCGTGCTAGGCCAGAAGGAAGCATCTCCAAGGGCTATGTAAGAGAGGAGGTCATTGAGTTCTGTTTTGATTTTATTCCTGACCTTAAGGCGATTGGTGTTCCAGAATCACGACATGAGGGGAGACTGCGTGGAAAAGGCACCCTAGGATGTAAAGCAATGATATGTAGGGACGGGCATTCTCTCAATCAAGCACACTACACGGTTTTACAAAGATCTATCTTGGTTGCCCCGTATATCAATGAACACAAGAATTTAATACGCCTCAAACACCCGACAAGTCGATGAATGGATTATAAGTGAACACATGGCGAGTTTTGGCGGTCTGCAAAGACTTCTCACGAATAACACCACTTTGGGGATCATGTACTTGTTGGCGGGACACCGTCTTCGTTGTATGTACTTTCCAAGTGCGAGATAAATGGGAATACATTTTACACGATAGGCCAAGATAAAAGAGCACCAACCAAAACAGTGGTGTCCGCTTCGATGCAGGAAGACAATGGGCAAAAGACCACGTATTATGGGTTCATAGAGGAGATATGGGAACTTGACTATGGACCTAATTTTAAGGTCCCCTTGTTTCGATGCAAATGGGTCAAGCTAAGGAGGAGGGGTTGAGGTAGACAAGAATGCGGAATGACAACGGTGGATCTCAACAATCTTATGAAGAACTTAGACGAACCATTCGTCCTAGCCAATGATGTGGCTCAGTTTTCTATGTGAAGGACATGTCCTCCGGACCAAAAAAGAAAGAAAAATATGCAACGAATACATCATATGATGAGCCAAAGCGTCACATAGTTCTTTCGGGGAAAAGAAACATCGTGGGAATCGAGGACAAGATGGACATGTCGGAAGATTATAATAAGTTTGATGAAATTCCGCCCTTCACGGTGAAAACACCCAAGCATTCCGTTAAGTAAAGAAGATGCTCCATGGTTACGACTGAAGCGATCATAAGGAAGGGCATATGCCAAGAAGTTCATGCTCATATTATGTAACTCTAGTTCATGTTTTTAATATTAATACATGTCTTGTGGATGGACCTGGAGTATGAGAAGAAGTTGTCCCGATTAAATCGTACTTACCATTAAGATCGATCTCCAAGCAGCGGTCACATATTAGGAGTGCCTCTATGACCAGTTTCTTGGAGATCTTGGGAGGACTAGGCTCGTCGGCATCTCCCCAAACGCAACGTAGTCTTGTCCTCTCTCGAAAACCATCTTGCAGCTTTGTAACTTGTCTAACTAGATCAATACACTAACTAATTTCACATATTATAGGGAGTGCCTCTATGACCGGTTTCTCGGAGATCTTGGGAGGATCAGGCTCATCGGCATCTCCCCAAATCGCCGTAGTGGTGTCCTGCTCTAAAACCATCTTGCAGCTTTGTAACTTGTCTAACTAGATCAATACACCAGGAGCTAACTAATTTCACATATTAGGAGTGCCTCTATGACCAGTTTCTCGGAGATGCCAGAGGACTTGGCTCGTCGGCATCTCCACAGCAACCGTAGTGGTGTCCCTGCCTCAAACCGGGCCGGGATGGACTCACAAGGATGCCTATTTATAGTACAAGCAGCTCGACATAGTGTTGACACTTACAAAATAATGTCGACACTCACTATTATTAGTCGGTTGGTGTCTCCAAGCGGGACTAAATTCATCTTTAGTCCCGGTTGGTGACACCATCCGGACAAGGTACACGCCGCGACATAATGTCGACATGCACTCACCTCTATTAGTGTCTTGACGTGTTTTGTCCCCGTTGGTGTCTCCAACCGGGACTAAAGGTTCATCTTTAGTCCCGGTTGGTGTCTCCAACCGGTGTTAAAGGTCCCTCCACCAGTGACTAATTTGATCTCCTTTACGAGTAAGCACACAACCACACTAGATTTTCGTTGTTGCGTTAAAAAACTTTCGGATCTAAAGTAGACAAGCGGCTCACCTCATCATCTCACACGGAGGAAAAAAAAAAGAAAAAAAATCGACTACACTAGAGTAGTCCTTCTATCCTTCGGATCGAGACCACCGCTCCGTTCTCCTTCCTCCTCCACTATTTATAAACACCGTCTTGCAGCTTCTTCTTGAGAGCGCTGCCCCCAGATTCCTAGTCCTCAAGCGAAAGAGAGCACACCCACCAATGGCCGCCTTCTCGCGCCTCAACCCCGTAACCCTTCGTTCAACAGCGCTCCTCCCGCATGATGCTACCTCTCTCCTGCTCTCCCAACACCCACAAAATAATGTCGACCTCACCTATTATTAGTCGGTTGGTGTCTCCAACCGACTAAAGGTTCATCTTTAGTCCGGTTGGTGACACCATCCGGAGACAAAACCTACGCGACATAATGTCGACATGCACTCACCTCTATTATTAGTGCGACTCGTGTTTTGTCGGTTGGTGTCTCCACCGACTAAAATTCATCTTTAGTACCGGTTGGTGTCTCCAACCGCGACTAAAGTTCATCCGCCATTTTTCCCGCCATTTTCTTCTGCCATTTTCTTCCCGCCTTGATTCTTCCCTCCGTTCCCGCTAGTTCACTATATATATATGTAGGGGTTGGCCTCCATTGTCATTGCACATCTCTAGACTCATATCTCGCAACCTCATCACTCTTTCCATGGCTTCCACCGTAGCACTAACCCCCAGGAGGGGAGGCGGGCGCCTCGAACTACCCGCCCAGACTCTTGTGTCCCCGTCATGGATCTTGGCGTCGGAGGTGTGCAGTTCCTCTGTCCCTCTAGGTGTGGCGCGCGGATGGCCATCACGAACCACTACTACTTGAGCTCACGCCGCCGAGCAGCGGAGAATCCCAGATGGCATCCCGACTATTTCTCTACTTGGGAAGCCTTCTTCGTGGATCGGCATGAGAGGCGCTCGCCGAGCACGAGGAGGGCGGCCCACCTCCTAACTTCACGAGGCGGCCGTCGGCTATGGTGGCGTGATCGGACTCTCCAGGCGTCATGGCCTGTGACCTTGCCGACTCTAACCCCCGTCTGCGCTACCCTCAAGTCCGACACGCGCTACCCTCAAGTCCAGCATTCTCCGGAGGTTCAATTACGGTGACCCGACGGCAGCAGCTGGCGAAATCTGACGACTGATGGCGAGTATTACAGGTGTGGCGGGAGCATGACTAAATCACTCCAACATTCGAAACAAGTTCGGCCGATTGTTACTTAATCGCCATGTATCTTGATTTTGTTCTTTTATGTATCTTAATTTTCGATTTCAGATTCGGATTGTTACTTAATCGGCCATGTATCTTAATTTTCAGTTCTTTTATATATCTTAAAAAGCCCTTTAATGCATGAAATAAGTGTTTATTTATTTTAAAAAATTTCATGTAAAGTAAATATAAAAATCATTTACATGAATGGATAGATATTATTTTTCTGAAAATTATGATATATTATTCATATTTTTCTGAGTTGAAATGAAAAAGATATAAAATTTCCTAAATTCATATCATATTTTTTGAATTAAAAAAGCCCCTTTAATGCATGAAATAAGTGTTTATTTATTTTAAAAAATTTCATGTAAAGTAAATATAAAATGATTTACATGAATGGATAGATATTATTTTTCTGAAAATTATGATATATTATTCATATTTTTCTGAGTTGAAATGAAAAAGATATGAATTTTCTAAATTTCATATCATATTTTGAATTAAAAAGCCCACGAAATAAATGCCCCCTTTAACACGGTTCCATACGAACCGGTGTTAAAGGTAAAATCATCTTGTGAAACACACCCTTTAACACGGTTCGTGGCGGAACCGTGTTAAAGGTAATCATCTTGTGAGAACCCCTTTAACACCGGTTCGTGCTGGAACCCGGTGTTAAAGAAATCATCTTGTGAAAAACCCCCTTTAACACGGTTCCAGCCCACGAACCTGTGTTAAAGGGGTATTCTTCAGCGCACCTCTTCCTTTCCCCGGCGGATCGAAGCGTGCGGCCGTCCTTCCCGTCGCCATCCCGTCTGGCGCCCGTCCTGGCGCCTCCCGTGGCTCGTCGACCCGCCGTCCGAGCTCCCGTCTCTGCGCCTCCGTGACTCCGTCGACCAGCTGCCGCCGCCCAAGCCGCCGTCGCCATCCCGTCTGCGCCGTCTGCGCCTCGGCGGCTCGTCGACCCGCCGTCGAGCTCCCGCCGTCCTGGCGCCTCCCGTGACTCCGTCGACCATGGCGCTCACTTCCCGCCGTCGTCGACCTCTAGCTAGCACCCGCCGTCGCCCTCGCCTTCCTCCACCGCCCGGCCGCCTCTTTGCATCGCCGGCCTCGCCTCTCCAGCTCGACCTCGCGGTAGTCTCGCTAAATCCCTCACGCCCTCACCGTCCAGCCTTCGCCGTCGCCGCCCTCGCCGTCGCCATCCCGCGGGGTATGTATATTTGTATATTTGTATGTGTATGTATATTTGTATGTGTATGTATATTTGTATGTGTATGTATATGTGTATGTATATTTGTATGTGTATGTATATTTGTATGTGTATGTATATATGTATATGTATATATGCATGTGTATATTTTATATATGTATATGTATATATGCATGTGTATATTTTATATATGTATATGTATATATGTATATGTATATATGCATGTATATATGTATATTGTATATATGTATATATGCATGCCCTCGCCGTCGCCATCCCGACGACCACCGCCACCATTATGCCGTCGACCCTGACCTCCTCTGTCCTCGCTGAGCCTACACACGCGTCGAGGGTGTGTCGCCCATTTTAGGTAGACCATCACGTCGTCTGGTTCGACGCACACCCCACGCACCCCGGCCGCTCTCGCCCTAAGCGTGCCATGCATGTGTATATTTTGTTCCACGCCGACGACCACCGCCACCATTATGCCGACACGACCTCCTCTGTCCTCGGCTGAGCCTACACCGCGTCGAGGTGTGTCGCCCATTTTAGGTAGACCATCACGTCGTCTTTGGTTGAACGCACACCCACCCCGCACTCTCGCCCTAAGCGTGCGCCATGCATGTGTATATTTTGTGCCATGACGACCACCGCCACCATTATGCCGTCGACCACGACCTCCTCTCATTGAGCCTACACACGCGTCGAGGGTGTGTCGCCCATTTAGGTAGACCATCACGTCTTTGGTTGAACGCACACCCACGCACCCGGACCGCTCTCGCCCTAAGCGTCGCCACCTCTCATTGTCAATATAGCATTATAATAACCATGCTATGTTAATCAACTTTGATGACAAGTTAATTAGAAGAAGTAAATGTACCTCTCATATGAATCCGGGGTTTCTCCGAATTAGGGTTTGAAATGACCAAGCATGTATTAGGGTTACATTTCAATACTTTTAACTTTGTCATATCATCGTCTGCTTGAGCATTTCAATAGATGTATTACTGATATTTGTGTGATAATATTATTGTTTTAGAAACTATGGATCCACTTAGTAGAAACCTTGAAGAAGAAGAAATAATGGAGAACATTATTGATGAGGACACCTCACAATATCCCGAACTTGGAGGGACATGACGGCGACAGCTCAAGTACTAGTCATGGAGAAGATGAAGACTCGGTGAGCATAATTTAATGGTTACAAAGTCCGTGAGGTATATGCATTGATTAAGCCTCGGTGACTTTACCAACAATCTTCTTCTACATGTATTAATTAACGTTTCTTTCTTCTTTTAGCCCTCTGGATCGACCAGCCAGCAACCATCTTCTTCTACGAAAAGAGCAAGCCAGCGGTTGAAAGATCGTGCAAAGTTCACGATCGAAGCAGTCCGTGTTGATGGCAGGCCGATGGAGCCCAAGAAGGTGTTATCGCCATATTTTGGCCTACGAAGGGGATGGGCCGTGATCAAGATGGGCTTAGAAGATACATATATTCAACGTGTTATTGGATCGGCCTAGTGCGTAGATTTGGGCTGAATTGCCCGTGTATCTTGTATCTTAGTAAGATTCGTATTTGTTTAGGTTCCGTTTATGTTTAGATAAAGACAGAGTTGTAGAGTTATTCCAAAAGTAGAGAGTCTCCGGACTATAAATATGTACCTAGGGTTATTGAAAGAGAAGGACAATCACGTTCACAACAAACACAATCTCGTACGCCATACCCCTTGTTTCTAGGGTTTTCTCGGGTAAGTGCCATCTTTGCCTAGATCGCATCTTGCGATCTAGGCGATATTCTATCGTTATCCGGTGTTACTCGTCTGAAGCCTTGTTGATGGCGAGTAACACCTTTCTACAATTTGTTAGAGCTAGCATCGATACTTTTACTATGATTGCTTATGTATGCTACCTCTAGCTATCTCGCGTCTTTGCACCTTCTCCGGTGTGAAGGTGGCATCTTATGATTCTTAGTCGATTTGATCATTATAGTTGTGCCTTGTTCATCAAGGTTTAGTTTAATATCTACGTGATTAGGCCTCACAAGCGGGTTGAGCGATCCGGTGTCGTAAGGTATGGTTTATTGATCTTAGAGGGCGTTAGAATTGGCGTTATGTTGGTTTTAGGCCTTCTCTAGGATCGGTTTTCTACTATTTTTTATCTATTAGGCTCAACTACACGTGGGGCGTTCGGTTGTGGTGAAAACACCAAACTATCGTAGATCGATTTAGCTTGTAGTAATTAAGCAAAACCCCATGTTATCATAGATCCAATGCGAGCCATGGGGATAATCGGCTCGGCCGATTTCTGAGAACACGGGAGCGATCACGGCTCGAATTTTACGTATACTTGTTTACCTGATGGAAACCAATCGAACAATCCATCACCTTCGACCAGGTATAGGTCGGTGTACGCTCGAACCAAGACAGACGTGCGTGCGGAAGATTCGGGCGTTGACCGAGGGACCAGGGCCCACCGGCCGCTCAGGAGCCTCCGGCTCTTCGTGTTGCTCGTCGCTGCCCGGTGAGTTTTGACAGCAACACATTACGCACGGTGGGACATTCAACAACGTCTACATCAATGTCCGACGCTGCGATGGAACAGGCCGGTCACGTCACGAGCTTCTGCTGAGCACAAAGCGAAGTATGGCGAGATCAAAGGGCTCTTGAAGCCGACCTCGGCTCTTCGAGAGGACCGTCGCGTGGCATCAAGTGGAAGGATTCTCCCGAGGGCTCTCGATGAAGTAGATCTGTGCATTCCTTCGGAGGAACGCTCCGAGCTCTGACGGAGGTCAACTACATGGTGGCTCATTCTCTACACCGCCACTCGAGAGCACGTGAAGCAGCTTTCGGTCGCGGTTCGCGTGGTCCGGAGATCATGAAACATCGATTACTCTCCGTCGGGGCCCACTTTAGGAACCCACCAGGAGAAAGACCGCTCCACACCAGTCAAGCGCCATTCACACTCGCGGCTCCAGGCCGCCGGATCAGCGGCATACATTGTCTACAAGGCGAGGCGATCAGTGATTGCCAATTCTGTTGAGCCACCAAGGAGATCCCGCATGGGTACATATGTGCCCTACGTGCGGACTGCAACAACTTGGCGCGCGCAGCCCAGATCGCAACGCGAGTGTCCGCCGGGGTTCTCTGCGGGATCTTCGAAGCGGCGTTCTGAGCAACGATGCAGGATGGGCCGACAAGCAGTAGCTAGCCAAGTATGCCGCTGGAACAAGCCATGAGAGTCTAGCCCCACTGCAGCTCAAGCGATGGACCAAATCACTACCATCACGTGAGATCGTTAAACGGCGTGCGAAAAGGCGCTGTCGGCTACTCAAAGCCGTACCCCAAGAGTTTGACTGATTCCACTACCGCCCAAATATAAGCTCCCAGTTCTCAAGATTCAGCGGTCGAGGGGTCAAGCTCGATCGAAACCGTGGCCGATACAGCACAGCTAGGCATGATTTGACATCGGATCAAATGCGCGTGAGATTTTTGCACAATCTCTAACGGGACCAGCCTTTGGGTGGTACACCTCGCCACACGATTCAATTCGCACTGGAAGCAACTAGAAGAATAGTTCCACATCCAGTACCATTCAGAGGCTACTGAGGCTGGCATTGCAGACCTGGCGCCAAATGCGAAGCGGGGAAAGCGAGGCGAATACATCCGGTAACGGGACCATCAAGAACAGATGTTACTCGGCTCGTTTAAGCGAGAAGGAAGCAATCGAGTGGCGGTGTTGGGACTCTTAGCACCCATCAAGGATATGGCTTTCGGTGGAGTACAACTCATCGCACACATGGCCCGCCCGGCGATGTATGAACGCCACCACGAGTTATACCAAGACGAGTTCAAGCGGCCCGTGAGCACGGTCGTTCTGAAGAAGATGATCCTACACAAGACCGGGAGGTGGCCGTGGTTGAGTGGGCTCGAAGCGGACCACGTGTCCTGCAAGTGGGTGAAACAGCGGGGGCCTTTGAAAGGGTTTGACTTGACGTGAGCAAAGCCGAGCGGATATTCGATTCTTCTGAAAGAAAGCGGTGAGGTTACCCGAGGGCCACAAAATCCGACCGCTCGGAGATGAGCAGGAGACCATACTGCAAGTGGCATCATTCGTTCACCACACCACCAATGATTGCAAAGAGCTACGTCGCCAAATCCAGATGGCAATAGAACAAGGCCGCTGATCCTCGGTCATTCGCCATGAAAGTGGACACGAACCCGTTTCCGGTGTCAACATGATAGAACTCAATCGCTCGCGAGACGTCAAGCTGGACTTTCGTTCGGTGTCAATATGGCTGGTCAGGTACCACCATGACACGTACAAGGAAGGTGATCACTCTCGGGGCAAAGAAAGAAGGCTGGTCCACGCCGGCCCGGCCACGATAATGACGGGAGATACTTGGAGGAGCAGGTGAGGAGGGTGCGGTATCGAAGCCACATTCCACGCATCTCCTTAATAAGTATGGCGTCGGCATGATCGTGGCCGACCGGTGGAAGCAATGAAGGACATGGGCACCTCGCCAGAGACCACCCAAAGAGAAGGAAGGCGCAGACAAACATTGGGATTGCCCTTTTTCAAGCATTCTTTGGGGCGTGGGAATGAGCCGATTGCCTACAACGACCTGCCGAGAATGTGGACAACAAAAGAAGGGCCACGAGGCCGATGTCGGTGTTCGAGCGTCTAGGACCTCTCCAACCTCGAGCCGTCCTAAGGAGTCGAGCAAAGGGCCTTGAGAGGCCAGGGATGACAAAGAAGGCAGGTTTCACCGTCCAAGGTGGTGCCCGATGGACTCGAGACACACCCGAGCGTAGAGTGCAACGCGTAACAGAAGAAGCTGAAGCGATATCTCCACGCTAAAAGCACGGCTGATCGGCCGTCAAAGTAAGCGAGACTACGGAGCGGAGGGCGCGACAAGGAAAGAGTGGCGCCCCAAGCCAATAAAAGCGATGCAGGCATCGGCTGCATCGCTATGTGTACTCGGCGGAAGTTCTGCGCCACGAACCAATATGCTACCGATGCACAGATTTGGCTGCGCCCACGGCTGAATTATCTTTGAGAAGCCACGAGAGAAGGGTTACAAACATACGAAGCGCTACTGCGAGGCTACATCAATGGACAACCCGTCGGCAAGATGTTGGTGGACCGAGCGGCGATTAATATCATGCCATACTCCATGCTACGGCGTTTGGGGCGCTCCACTGCGGACTGATCAAAACCAACGTCACGTTAAGCGACTTCAGCGGCGGTCTTGAAGCAAAGCGTTACGAGCGTGGATCGGCCGTGGGCAGGAAAACCATACCCACGTCATTTTTCGTCGTGAGCGCAAAAGTACCTCGCCGTCTTGCTAGGAAGGATTGGATCCACGCTTCTGCTGCATTCCATCCACGATGCACGATTGCCTATCTGATGGGGCGGGGATGAAGTGGAGGTCGTCCATGCGAGCGATTCTCGAGGTTTCCATTCTTGGCATGAACATCCGGGAAGCGAAGACCAAGAGCCGATCTCGGAATCAGTTTGGGCGGCTGTGGCGCATTGAAGCGTCAAAAAGCGGGGTGAGGCTGGTCTTATCCATTGGCGTGAGTAGAAAGGTCCACGATCATACGTATACGGCCGATCGCGATCGGCCACAAAAATAAAAAGCGATCATCGACAAGCGGATCATGTAGTCGTAGCGAGGATACGCCATTGTAAAACCATGAGGTGTCGCCACCCTCGACTAACGCAATCAAAAGGGGCGATTCAGCAATCGGCCCAAATTATTTTGTTGTCCTCACCTCTTGCTTGCCATGTTTAGCATCGACACGGTGTGGAAAGCTTGGGTATGGGTTCACATCCGCCGATGAACTGGAAGAGATTGACATTGGTCCCGGGATAAGCCACGACCAACATTTATCGACAAAAAGTTAGATCCGGTCTGCGAGGCCCAATGATCGCCTGTTGAAACGATACCCGATCGCCGCCGACTACCAGAAATGCCAGGTTAGACAGAGCATCATTGAGCATCGGCTCCCATCGAAAAAGGATTCGCCATTTCAGCGTGAGCACGGCAAATGAAGGCGAAATTCGAAGAAGTCAAGAAGGAGGTCGAGAAAATGTGACCAAGTTAATCGAGCCATGCGGTATCTTTGAATGGATTTCTAGTATAGTGCTGTAGAGAAGAAGGATGGCCAATGGCGGGTCGCCATCGATTTTCGGATCTCAACAGGCTACCCCAAAGGATGAGTATCCGATGCTTAGCGAGGCGTTAATCAACGCAATGCTGGTCACAAGATCTTAAGTTTCATGGATGGCAATCTTTGGTTACAACCAAATTTTATGGCTCCGAAGACATACACAAAACCGCATTTAGAGTACCAGGTTCGTGGGGTTATTCGAGTATGTGGTCATGACGTTTGGACTAAAGAATCTTGGCGCCACATACCGAGGGCCATGAATTATATTTTCCACGACTGATCGGCCAGGTGGTGAAATCTACATTGACGACGTGGTGGTCAAGTCTGCCGCGCAAGAGGCACTTGGGCGATCTACAGCGTCTGGACCGAACAAGAGAGTTCGCCTGAGGATGAATCCAAAGAAGTGTGCCTTGAGTAACGGCCGGTCGGTTCACGGGTTTCTTGGTCCATGAACGCGGATTGAGATCGGCTCGAAGAGTAAGGAGGTCACGAACAATGAAGCCACCCACTACAAAGAAAGAGCTGCGATCTCTCGGCAAGATCAACTTCAGACGATTCGTCTCTAACTTTGTCGGGAAGGATAGAGCCGTTCATGGGGCTCGTGAAAATTAAAGGCGACGAGGAATTCCGGGGGCGAGAACAACAACGGCCTTGACGAGATCAAAGAATATCGACAAAGCCGCGGTGTTAGTTCCACCCACCGACAAACCGTTCTATATTTACTTGTCGATGGTGACCGTCCATCGCCTCGATGGTGGTACAAGTGCATGATGGGCTAGAGCGAGTCTTTTACATAAGCGAAGGATCTTTGGGCCTTGAGACGAGGTATCCGATATCGACAAGTTGTGCCTCTGTTGTTTTTTACATGCACCAAGCTGCGCCACATCTTGCTATCGTGAAGGTCATCATCATATGCAAGTCGGACGTCATAAAGCACATGCTATCGGCTCCTATGTTAAAAGGCCGATTGGGCAAATGGATGTTTGCATTATCGAGTTTGACATCCGGTATCAGCCCGCAAAGCTGTTAAGGACAGCCGGGCTGATCTTATTGCCGAGGATCAACACTAACATAGCGACCTTGTCCATAAAATCGTGGGCTATGTTTTTCGACGGATCGGTTGTGACGATGGCTGCGGCATAGGCATTTTGCTTTCGTCGCCGGGGCAACATTTTCCTTCTCCATCGGGTTGTCTACCCTTTGCACCAACAATGTAGCCGAGTACGAGGCAATACGCAAGGATGGAGTTACTCCTCTCGAGCGGAGGCGGTGGAAATTTTGGTGACTCGAAGTTGGTGATTTCCCAACTCAGAGGAGTACAAGTGCGAGAGCGAGTCCCTCTTCCCATTATGGTTGCACTTTGCCGAGTTGATGGCACGATTCGATCGTGAACTTCATGGCTCCCACGGTCGCAGAACATAGAGGCAAATGATCTTGCAGATGGCGGGCTATAAAGAGGCAGCGGAGGGAGCCGATATTGGTCTGACTCACAAGCCGACGATCGGAGAGCCGATATCTTCAATTACTTGAAGGATTCGGCTGGGGCACCTAAGCGGATAAGGTCTGAGCCATGAAGTATGTGCTTATTGGGGACGAAATGTTTTACAGGACCTGGAAGGATTATTGCTCAAATGTCTGGGAACAAATGAGGCTAATCGGCTCCTACACGAGGTACATGAAGGCTGTGGGACCCACCAGGGCTCATAAGATGAAGTGGTTGATCGAGCGATCGGGGTTTTATTGGCCTACCATGCTCGAGGACTGTTTAAATACTACAAAGGGTGTCAAGCATGTCGATATTTGGAAAAATCCGGATGGTACCAGACAATGAATCCCATCATCAAGCCTTGGCCATTCCGAGGTTGGGGCATGGACATGATCGGCAAGATCAATCCTCCGTCAAGCAAGGGCCACATGTGGATCTTGGCCATCACGATTATTTTACCAAGTGGGTGGAAGTCCCTATGAAGTCGATAAGTTCAAAAGATGTCATCGATTTCATGAAAGAGCACGTCATTCATAGGTTTGGGATTCCCCGACTATCACAACCGATGGAGGTTCGGTTTTTTTTTCTCACGAGTTCGAAAGTTCTGAGGACCAGGGATTAAGGCGATACGGTCATCTCCGTACTACGCTCAAGCAAATGGGCAAGCCGAGGCCCAACCGAGTCTTATCAAAGGTGATCAAGAGGAAAATCGATGAGCACCCTAGGCGTTGGCATGAGGTTTTATCGAGGCTTTATGGGCTTATCGCATGTCGTGCCATGGGGCGATAAAACCTCTCCGTACCATCGGTCTATGGGCAAGAAGCCGTATTGCCTTGGGAAATTACTGGATCGAGACGTGTTACTTTTCGAATGAGCTAACTGAAGAATATGCAGCTTTGATGAGTGACAAGTGGAAGGCGTGGACTGAGCTTAGGCTGTGGTCGCTGAGAAAATAAAAGAGAACAAGGCTAAAGTAGCTCGTGCCTACAACAAGAAGGTGAAGCCAAAGGAGTTCCACGTTGGAGATCTGGTATGGAAGGCATGTTGCCCTTGGGTACTAAGGACGCGACATATGGTAAATGGTCTCCAAATTGGCACGGGCCGTACAAGTCGACCAAGTTTTAAGAGGGAACGTACATGCTTGAGCGGTTGGACGGTGAAAAATTTCGATGGCGATCAATGGCGACATCTCAAGAAGTATTTTCCAAGCATGTGGGATATGGGACAAAAAACTTGAGGGCCGATATGAGATCGGCTAAGTCGATTGGCGATAAAATATGGGGGCGGCGTTGAAAATCGGCGAATAAAAAAAACATCGGCATAAGTTACCAGCAGATTGCATGCCTGCACATCGAGGAAATGCCTTGAGGCGTGGAGAGCGTCGGCCTGAGAACTCGATTATTTCAGCGTCATCATCATCCTTGCTGGTCGATAGTTGTTCGTTCGGGCACATTTTTCGATGGGCAATTGAGGTTTGATCGCCCGTTTGAAAAAAAGAAGGACACAGTCGCCTATTTTGAAAAAGGGTCGCATGTTACCGTTTTCGCACGAGAAGTGGCCGTTTTAATGTGCCTAAAGGTGCGACAAATTTTCACCAACGTCGTGGCGCTAAGGATGGGCATGCAATGAAACCATACGGTGTCAACATTTTGGTTTCGGAGAAATGGGTGGTCATCGGCTCTTTGCGGTTGAACTTGGACGTGTCGTGTAGTATGATGAGAGCCGATACGGTGTCATCGACTCTTTGGCAGCGACCTATTTTGGCTATCGGCGAAATTAGGGCACAAGCAAGGAAAAGCTTTGGGGAGCAGATTCTCATTCATTTGAAGATGATCGATTGCAAAAGGATGGTCGATTACAAAGGAGTCCTTACTACTAATGCTCTGCTACTAAATCCTAATCGAGGCCGAGGTCGTGCCGCTGCTGCCACCGCCGCCCTCCTCGCTTCTTCGGCCGCTACCGGCCGTCTTATGCCACTCTTGAGGAAGCGGTAGGGGCCTCCTCGTCCTCGTCTTAATCATCGTCGTCATCTTCGGACCCGACGGAAGTACTTCACCGGTGGTACTCCTCGGAGGAGGTGTCCTCCTCCTCTTCTTCTTCCTCTTCTTGGAGGAGTCGGCGCCATCCGGACATGGCGTCGTCGGCTGCCCCGCCTCAGCTCCCGTCGGCGAGGCTGAAGGTTCTCTTCGCCCGTCAGGACGATCGCCCTCCCGACAGCAAAGTCCCAACCCTCTCGTCCCACCATTGTGGGCGAGAGTGTCTGCCCGCTGTCGGCGGGTGCTCGAGTTGGTTCGCGTCACCGAGGCTATTGGAGGCGTGGGAGGACAGGCCGGGAGGAAGCGAGAGGAGGCCATGGCGAGAAAGAGGGTTTTTCCGGTGGAGAAAGAGGGTTTTCGCTACGGGAGGAAGATGGGACTGAACTGTTCAGCGGATTTAAATAAAGAGGATAGTGAAGAAGCGGTTCAATGCCGTAGCGGTTTCCAGTTGTCTTTGCCAAAATCGTCAAATCATGCCTTCGCGGAGGAGTTGAGAAGACAGGCATCATGATGAAGGGGTAGCGTGGCGATCTTATCTGCCGCCACGCTGCGTCGGCGTCGTAACCCGATGAAAAAAAAAAGAGGAGGAAAACCCAGGAGAAGAAAAAACACACAGAGTGGTTTTGAAATTATCATTGCCAAAACCAGGGGGGCATGTGTTATCGCCATATTTTGGCCTACGAAGGGGATGGGCCGTGATCAAGATGGGCTTAGAAGATACATATATTCAACGTGTTATTGGATCGGCCTAGTGCGTAGATTTGGGCTGAATTGCCCGTGTATCTTGTATCTTAGTAAGATTCGTATTTGTTTAGGTTCCGTTTATGTTTAGATAAAGACAGAGTTGTAGAGTTATTCCAAAAGTAGAGAGTCTCCGGACTATAAATATGTACCTAGGGTTATTGAAAGAGAAGGACAATCACGTTCACAACAAACACAATCTCGGCGCATCGCCACCCCTTGTTTCTAGGGTTTTTCTGGTAAGTGCCATCTTGCCTAGATCGCATCTTGCGATCTAGGCGATATTCTATCGTTATCCGGTGTTACTCGTCTTTGAAGCCTTGTTGATGGCGAGTAACACCTTTACCACAGATTTGTTAGAGCTAGCATCGATACTTTTACTATGATTGCTTATGTATGCTACCTCTAGCTATCTCGCTGCCTTTGCACCTTCTCCCGGTGTGAAGGTGGCATCTTATGATTTCGCTAGTCGATTTGATCTGTTATAGTTGTGCCTTGTTCATCAAGGTTTAGTTTAATATCTACGTGATTAGGCCTCACAAGCGGGTTGAACGATCCGTAATACGTAGGTATGGTTTATTGATCTTAGAGGGACGCCCGGGAATTGACGTTATGTTGGTTTTAGGCCTTCTCTAGGATCGGTTTTCTACTATTTTTCGTATCTATTAGGCTCAACTACGCGTGGGACGTTCGGTTGCGTGGTGAAAACACCAAACTATCGTAGATCGATTTAGCTTGTAGTAATTAAGCAAAACCCCATGTTATCATAGATCCAATGCGAGCCATGGGGATAATCGGCTCGAAAGCCGATTCTGAGAAACACAGGAGCCGATCACGGCTCGAATTTTACGATACTTGTTTACCGCAGAAACCAATCGAACAATCCATCACCTTCCGACAGGTATAGGTCGTGGCACGCCGAACCAAGACAGACGCTGCGTGCCGGAAGATTTGAACCGTTGACGAGGACCGGGGCCCACCACCGCCTGGGAGCCTCCGGCTCTTCGTGTTGCTCGTCACGCTGCCCGGTGAGTTTTGACAGCAATGAAGGCAGACAAATTTATCGTCAAGTGGAGTTCTTGTTAGGGACCAAATCCCAATCACAATTGAAAATTGGAATAAGCCAAAGAAGGGCGGTACCTTTGTCGATGTGAGATCCAAAGAAACGCTTTGGAATTCGTTGTTGGTAAATTTCACCCTTCCGCCAGAGGAGGATGAAAACAACCCGGTTATAGAGAACAAGGTCAAAGAGTGGACTCTAAAGAAGATGGCTGATGCTTTCATAATCGAAGACAAAATTGAACAAATTTGTCAAAGTGGTGAGACTCAAATTTCAAGACGCATATTATGCGAAGATAAGACCTCACCGCCCGAATTTAAGACATATAAAAAAGTGCTATAGCTAAAAAGAGGTGAAACCAATACGCAATGCCCTCAAGAAGGAATATCACCAGAGGACGGGTCGGTGGCTACATATCTCGAGAGGCCTAAGTGGGAGGAAGCTGAGAGGGCCTCACGAGAGGGATCACACCCAGACGGATGAGTGGGACCTACGTGCAAAGACTTGGTTCTACGGAATCGGGGCAAGGTTGGACCCGAAACAGATTGTGTATCTTCCCAACCATCCTTGCCAAACCCACACCGAACTCATCACGGCATACGAGGAAACATCCGCCGGACCTTCCATCCCGACAGAGAGAATGACCAGCTCACACGCCGCCATCGGTAAAGAACACTGGACATGCACGAGGCACGGGGTATGACATGGAAGGATGGGTTTGCCAACCGGGCGACTCTTACGGATGGCGCGAGAAAAGAAAAAGAGCGTCTGAGCGGATGACACAGATAGAACATGCACTTGCGGCGCGCTGCGCAGACGCAAGTGAATGCACAACAGAGCCATCAAGCTACCGCCCATCTCGGCACGAAGAGCCGCATTGGAAGCTGCCAGCCGGACTGTAGCGGAAGCGGTGTGGCTTCCACGGAGAACGCAACCCACGCTTGAAATGACGGGTCCTCGATACCCGTGGATGAGATCACGGAGAGCGAACACTGAGCGCATGAGATTAATGGGCTTATCCATTAAGGTGGTATCGGCTATGCCTTACCTCCTGTAGCTGGTGGAACTTACCACCGCCGACCGATTCGAGATGGCTATGCTATTGTCGGGGTGGATGAGGTTGTGAAGGAATATGAGGAAGCACAGCTTGACCATGCTACGGTGAAGGGAAACTCAACTCAAATTTGCGTGAAAACAACCATTCTTTGGAAGAAGGAACACATTGTGCTTCCAAATTGAGGTCACTGCACCCCATGCCGTCTCATAGCGTCGTGATCTGAGCTTCAGCCATCTCTGTGGCAGCCATCTCCCACACCATCTCTCTGCTGGCACCATCTCCGCCCGTCGGCCATCTCTGTGGCAGCCATCTCCGCCCGTCGACCATCTCCGGTGCTTCACCATCTCCTCGGCAGAAGCGGAAGAGCACGCCACGAGGAGCATCGAGCACCGCCACAAAGAAATCCGCAGGAAACCGTGACGCCAAAGAGTTCAAAAACTACGCCCCGCAGCCTTCCGCCAAGCCATTGCGGTTTACCGTGGAATCGCAGCGAGGAGACCAATAGGATCTCGGGAGAACAGGTCAAGAAATTCTTTGCACCTAGACGGGCCGAGCCAAAGGAAAATAGATCCGGCGGTGGTGGAGAAGTTTTACAAAATCTTTTGAAACCTGAAACCCCACTTGTGCCGACTACGAGCGCTAGATTTTGAAGCGGATGCAAGGCGCCGAGGGAGGCTGAAAGTAGCGATCGTGAGGCACCCAGAAAACAGTTCCCATGCTCGGAGAGCGGAAAAACAATCATCGCCCGCTCCAAATGTTTGACAAACGGACGCTCCTCCGTAGATGATTACGAGGCGAGCTACAAAGAAAGGCCAATGAGATGGGGATGACTTACATTGCATACTTGAGCGTCATGGGAGACAACTTGCCCAAATGCGATGTCAACCCCATACAGACCATGGAAGTATGGGAAGAATCTAGTCAAGAAAGAGGAGCTCAAGAATCTACCAACAAAGATGCGAAAATTGCACAAGTGGTACCTTCATTTCGCAAGGCGAGAAAAGAAGAATGGATCACAGGCGCATATAAGAGATCAGATTTTCTTGTGCGGAGACAGCGCAATCGACTTCAACATTCAAGACTTGCATTTTCTATTCAATCGAAGGAACTCGACAAAGCCATCAGCCTTTATTGTGTGTAAGTACTATTTCTGTAATTTTTATCTCAACTCATTCACTTCATTAATTGCATGTATATATATATATGCTCACCATATATGTATATACTATTATGCAGGAAAAAGGTTATGGAATGCATGAAAGGAGGCCCTTTTGACATTGGGTTCGTTGACCCAAATAGAGTTCATGAAGAAGTGGTAAGAGACAAACCCGCAAATGAAGATTACTTGCTAAAGTCTTTCTTGAGACAACAAACCAAAAGGGAAATACTATTGCCTTACAACTTCTCGTGAGTCTTGTTACCCTCTCTCTTGTACACATTTTGTTTGACTTACTCGATGTTAAGTGTAACGATGATGAGTTATGCGTCGTAGGTTCCACTTTATTACGCTAGTCATTCAACCCGACTCGAAAAGTCCTTGTCATGGACTCGTTCTGAAAAGAAAAAAGAGCTATGGGCGGACTTTAGAGAGATGCTCGAGGTAATTTCAATCATATTATCGCACTAGATCGGCAACTTTCGTGACAATAAGTAATTAATTACTCCTTTATCCATTTTCTTTGTCGGACAGGTTTGGAAAATGTTCACGGGCAGGCCGTGGGTGAATGGTCGAGAAGAACTAAAATTTGTAGACCAAAATGTAAGTAATACTAGCTAGCTTCCAATTCCATTATATCATGCTTTATTGATTATTATTTTGATTGAACTCTCTATTCTCGTAAAGTGCGCGCATCAAGGACACGGCAATAACTTATGTGGGTACTATGTTTGCGAATTCATTAGCAACACGATATGACATGTGCCAAGCCGCACTAGAACAACTTAGAGTAAGTAAACAAAGTCCACAACATTATTTTATTACCATCAATTGTGTTGAGTTTTATTCTTATATATATATTGACGCCCATTCTTCATATATATTCAGATCGAGCGGATGCGGGACCAACTCCTACCATTTGAACGCATACGAGCCATTCAAGAGGAATTAGCGGGGTTCATACTTGATGAGGTCGTCACGCTGGCGGAGAACTCTTTAGATATTCACCAAAATGAACGATGATGACGATGTATGCCGATGGCGATGTATGTGCCGGCGATGTTTGTGTATAATAATAGTTGCTTAATTATTCATGTACTCGTATGTACCGATGACGATTCTATAAGTATACCGCCTCGATCGATTTCCCTCGCTCTCCTCCGTAAATACGCCAAGCAGTAGCGAAGATTTAGCCGTTTCTGCCGCGGAAAACGCTAAATCTACGCCAAGAACCTTTAACACGGTTCCGAATCTGAACCGTGTTAAAGGCTTTCGCCCAGCCTCTGCGTCGCCATTTTTAACACCGGTTCAGAAGAACGGTGTTAAAAAGCCTCTAACACCAACCTCAGCGGTTGTGAGAATCATTAGAGGCCCTCCCAACCGGAGTTAAAGGGGGGGCTCTGCACTAGTGCATATTTCAGTTTCTTATACCGCGTATCCACATTCTTATTAAAGCCCTGAAGCTTATTTCCAAAAATTTCGCATGCTCCATTGCCAATTATCCAAAGTACTCACACGGAGAACGTAGATTCATTTTTTTTTAACTTAGACGGAGAACTTTTTTTTTTGAGCTCACACAGAGAACATGCATGGATTCAGTTTCCTGAACCAGCCAGTACAACTATGACATGCTAAACTAGTCTAGTGGTACTGACATTGCAGAGCTCGTTGCTCCTAACCATGTGAAGCTTAAGAAAAAAATCACAGTGACTACAAGTTGGGAGTATATGGAATCTCTTACATTGAAAGTGAAAACAATATTCCTACAAAAAAAAGGGGGAACATGCTCGAGTAACCGTACAAGGCAACAACATTTTGTACTCGCTAGAAGAAAAGAAGAACAAAAGAGGCTAGAAAACCCATAGCAAAAAACATCTTCAGACCTCTACTTCAAGTTGCTTGAAATGTATGTAATTCTTGTATACCCGTATAAAACTTGTATACCACCGTCACTAGAATAGAAAAAAGAAAAGAAAGGAAAAAGAGAGAGACATCAGGGACTATTACATCGATTTACAATTTTTGATCTCAACCAGGCCACGACGATGACCACCTATGAATAAGTTACGCAGGGACTTGCTTGCTCTACCGGCCGTCCTCCTCCCCCCTCTGCGTCCTCGATCGGCCGGTGAAGGGGTCAGGAGAGGCTCTTATTACACAGAACGAATCAATAAATAATGGAATGGCACGAAGAGGAATTACAAGATGAAATGGAGGAGTCGTCGTTGGTGATGCTGTGATGTGATGGTGATGATGGACTGAAGCTTAATGCTTCGACTGTGCTGATCAGTTTCAGTTGTGCCTCCGGCCTACTTGACCATGGCAAGGAAGGAGCTCGCCGGAGTCGATGTCGGCACCACGGTTGTCGGTGTCGCTGCGGGTGGAGATGCATTGTTGGTGCCCACCGGGTTTGGTCTCTGGAACTGTATCCTGTACTGCATATTGCCGTCGTCCTCGCCGTCCTCACCGTCGTCAGTGTAGTCGTCGCCCAGGTCGTCGCTGTCAGTCTCGTCCGTCGTGAACTCCCGGTGCGGCTGCTCGCCCAGCTCCCTCAAAGTGTCTTCTGGCTTTACGACAAGCGCACGCCCGGTTAGTTTCCACCCCAAACACATCGATCGAGCTCAGACACCCAACAATGGGGAATTGATCATTTCCAACGTAAATACTGCGTAATTGAGTACCTTTTTCGCGCCGAGGTCGATGTCCAACGTGGCCGTCGTCGGCATTGTCTGGCCGTTGCTGGCTAGCCCCTGCGACGTTCCGATGCGCACCTGCGCCGCTCCGATCCCTCCGTTGTCCCTCTTGTCGATGTCGTTGATCTTCTTGCCCTCTATCTCGTGCCGGTTCAGGCTAAGCTGCTCCGTGACGGCAGCTGGGACAGACACGACGGCGTTGACGGCATTGCCAGCGGCGGCACTGCTGATGTGCTTCTTGCGGTAGATGGCCTCGAGCTGGTGAAAGTACGGACAAGTCTTGGAATCCTCGGGCCGCCTCTTGTTGCTCTCCTTCACCTTCTTGAAATACTTGTTGATGTTCTCCCACTTCTCCTTGCATCGCTTCGAGTTCCGGTTGTAGCCCAGACGCCGCATCCCAGCCGAGCTTTCCTCCCACAGCGGCCCCTTTGGCCCGTTCTCCTGGTAGCGATTGTCCATGTCCATGCGCAGTTGGATAAGAGCGTGTACCTCCGTCTTGGGCCACCGTGACGACGACGCGCCACCGCCGCCCTCAGCGACCTCGACATGCTGCTCCGCGACGACAGGAACCAGCGCTAGCGATGAGCCGCCGGAAGACGGGGCCGGGACGCTGCGCGGCGTCCCCGCCTCCTGGTGCGTCGTTGTTTCGTTGTGCTGCGGTTGCGCCGGCGGCGGCGGCGGCTGCTGTGGAGCGGCGCTGCTGGGATGGGCTTCGTCTGCTGTTGCAGCGGCGCGACTGCGATGGGCTTCGGCTGCTGCTGGAGCGGCGTTGCTGGAATGGGCTTCGGCTGCGCTGCTACCTGTGGCGACGGCGGCAGGGGCGTCAGCTGCTGTCGAGGTTGCTTCGGCGGCGGCGGGTCTGGACCTGCATCGGCATCGGGATGACGACGGGTGGGGCCTGCAAGGTCTGGGCGCCGATGCGCTGGAGGAAGGCGATGATGGAGGCGTCGCGGGAAGCCGCCGCGGCGCGATCGTGCGCGAGCTGCTCCTGCTCGCGGTTGAGGCGGGCCACCTCCTGCCTCCGCCACGCCTCCTCCCGCGCCGTGCGCTCCGCCTCCCTCTTCTCCATGGTCTCCAGGAACTTCACCTGCATCTCCTCCTGCCTCTGGATGACTTGCTTCATCAGCCCTTCAAAGAAGGCCATCATCTTTCTGCCGCCGACGCGCTTCCGCTTGCCAAGGCCATCCGGGCTGCCGCCGCCAGTCTCCGCCGTCATGTCGTCATCCTCGGAATCATCGTCGTCCGACTCAGACTCGGACATAGAAGGGAAGTTCAAGCCTTGCAGGCCGACGGGCGGTGGCTGGGGATGCTCCACAGCGGCCGGAGCCGGAGCGGCCGAAGATATAGGCGCCGGCTGGATCGGCCCCGGTGGGGGCGGCATTATTGCGCTCATCTGCGGGGCGGTACTGACCGGTGGCAGTGGCGACCGCGCGAGGGGGCCGTGCAGCGCCTCGAGCTCCTGGAAGAAGCGGTAGCTCTTGCCGTCCTGCCCGGCGCGGCCTTCCTTGGTGCGCTTGTAGTACTTGTGCACGTTCTCGAACTTCTCCTTGCACTTCTTGGCGTTCCTCTTGTATCCCAAGTCCGCGAGCTTCCTAAAATTCAAGACAGAGCAGTGAAGTGACGAGGTTAATTACTCACCTCGCCTAGTACAACCAAAAAAGAAAATCGAGTGAAAATAAAACGGAGCCGATTAACTGACGGCGGGGTGTGTTTACAGGCAGAAGCTTCGAGGCTCCTTTCTCCGGGGGGCCGAAAGAGACAAGGAGATGGAAGGAATTGGAAGGACAAGGGCGAGAGGGAGGAGAGCAAGGAAGCATAGGCAGAAGGGGAATTTTTAGTTAATCACAGGCCATCTCGTCTTTTTAGGGATCAGTAGAGAGACTTGAGGTCGATGGCAGTGGTGGCGGCGGCGGTGAAAAAACGGAGTGAAAGGGAAGGGGAATAGAGTAAATTAAGATGAGGCCACATTGGGATGGGAGAGAAAGGCTGCCCCCTCCTTCTTTTCCCAAAAACTGAAAGCAGAGAACAGTGGCAGACTGGTGCCTGCAGCTGCTGCCGGCCTGAGCCTGACCTTGCACTCACACCGTGGTACGAACGATCGATCGATCCCCAGGCGCCCAGATTCCTGCTATCATCATGCCCGCATCCCCTACAACCTACACCTACTACTACTACGCTCTCTCCCTTCCTCCAAAAATCACAGAAATCGAGAAGCATTTGATTAGATCGGCCAGGAAAGAAAGGGGAGGAAATCGGGGAAATTTGGGGATAATTGGTGACAGTAGCAGCGCATAATTGGGCATCATTTCATGTGGAACCAACCGAGACGAGCGCTAAATTCCACGAAACCGTTAGGCGCCGCTCTGTGCAAGGAAAAAGGAAATCATGCCGACGACAAGAGCTGTGCATGTGAATCCCAAATGTGCTTACTCCAGAGGGTATTCCGTGTTTTTCGTGCGTGCGTAATTCGGTGTTTTTTTTACCTTGAGACGTCCTCCCAGAGGGGGCCCTTGAGGGTGGCGTCGCGGAAGCTGGCGTCCATCTCGGAGCGGATCCTGATGAGCGCCAGCGTCTCCTCCCGCGGCCACCGGTTGCCGCCCGACCCCAGCGCGCCGCCGCTGTTGCCGCCGGAGTCGCCGCCCAGCATGTCGTCGTCCGGGAAGCCGCCGGCGCCGGCCAATTCGTCGTAGCTCGGCTGCGGCTGCTGCTGCTGCTGCGTAGGGGGCGGGGGGCGGCTGCTCAGCGGCACGGGTCCTGCAGGAGGCGGCGTCGAGAACGGCCCCATGTCCGTGGGCGGCGGCGCCCCGTACTGAGACCCGCCACCCTGGTGCTGGTGGTGCTGCATGGATGCCGCGGCGGCACCGCCACCGGGAACCTCCGCTCAAACTTCTCCGGCCGGATGGGGTAGCAAGCTCAGGAGCAGGCAAAAACTGTATTTGCAACCTCTCTCGAGTTGCTTGTAGAAGTGTATATGATGAAACCGGCTTGTAGAATTGGGGAGGAGAGAAGTACTAGTAGTAGTAGTACTGAATTGTAGGCAATTAATTGCTGTTTCTAGCTAGCTCATCTCCCCTCTATCTCTCTCACACACACACGCACACCGAGTGAGTGTGGTGCGGGCGAAGAGGGAGGGAGAGTAGAATTGGAGGGAGCGGATGAAATAGGAAACGGAAGCTTGGTACTACAAGTAGCTAGGGAAGGGTCCGGAGAGGGGAGGAGACGCCGCTGGCTGGGCTGGGCAGGGAGGGATGGGGAGAGAGATGGTGAAAAAGAAAGGGGGGAAATGGGGGCGTGGACAACTGGAAAGGGTCCAAAGAGAGTGTGAGAAAGAGGGTGGGAGAGGAAGGCACAGCCAAAGAGAAAAGAGAGGGGTGCCCCTACAAAAGGGAGAAGGGCTGGTGGTGGTGCTTGTACTGATTGATCTCGCTACCCTACGACTCTTCCTTCCTTCCTTCCCCACCCATCCATCTCCTCCCAACAAGAAACCAAAAGGAAATACAGCCGAAATACGTTATACAGTGATGAGCTGTATATTGTGCGTATGTATGTATGCAGGAGGCGACCGACGACGTTTGTTACGGGGGGCGGTGGCGTGGCGTTATATAGCTAGGGGTCCTGCGGTCAGGGTGGGGGATGGAGATATGGCCGGGGGAATTTATGAGGACGGGCATGGGGACAAAAGAGGGAGGGTGAGGATGGACTGCGCAGGCGGGCCAGCTAGCGGCGGTGAAACAGAAACGCGCGCATGGGGGCCTCACCGGACACGTGTTCGGCCAGCCGCGCCGTCGTGGCGTCGCCGGGGGAAGACAACTGCGCCGGGCCGCTGACATCGCCCTCGTCCGCGTCGGAGCACGGCGCCACGCCCTCCCACGCCGCGCGCATGCACAGCCCGCCGCCGCGCCACGTCACGGCCAACACCCATGCATACATGCACGAAACCGTGCGCGGAGCATATCTCGTCGCGCGGATGCGGTGGAGATAGACACAGTGACTAGGTAGACATCTATCTCCTCCACGCTTTCTATCCTTGGAGCTAGAAAGTATATCTTCTTCTTCGCAAAAAAAGAAAGAAAGTATATCTTGTGTAAAAAATAAAAGAGATACTATTTGGTAGTATAGCCTTTTGTGTGCATGCATGGCTGCCGCGCGCGGGGCGCTGGCGCCGGCCGCGTGGGCGCGTGCATGGCTACCTCCCCGCATTGATGGGCGCTGCGTGTGCTGCATGCATGGCGTGTCCCCGTTCTGACCCCGTCGCCCGGATGGGAAGGCCGGCGCCGCTTGTATCTACTTGCCGCGGGCGACTCGTCCCTGGACCTGGACCTGGACCTGGACCTGGACCGACCGATCGGTCGATATGCCCAGATGCTCTTCATCACTCTTCACCCTGTGTCGGCGCGCAGCTAGCTCCGGTGCCCGTGTCGCCTGGTGAAAAAACTGCGCATCTGCATATGGACGAAGCTACCGCAGGCTTGGCGTTGCTCAGTACTCCCTCCGTTTCATAATATAAAACATTTTAATTTTATGAAATAAATGTATCTAAATTTCTTTTAGTGTGTACATTTACTCCAAATCTATATATTAAAAAAATCTAAATACACTCCAAAACATCTTATATTATAAAACGAAGGGAGTACCAGCCATCCGCTCCAGATCGAAAAGATCGTAGATATGTTCGGAATAGTTTGTTTCGGGAGGTTTGTATTTTGAACATTAATCTGCTGCCAAGATATATACACCCTTTTCGCCGCCGAACCGCACATCGCAATCCAGATCTACGTATGCATGTGCAAATGGAGCACCGCAGCATGCTTGGTCTGGTTAGGCAATTAACCAGCTGCGTGAAACCTTTACATGGATACCCCCGGTGGAGCTGTAAAACCTTCCAGAGAGGAAAATTAATAATGGCTTAAGCGAACAGGGTAAAATGATGAGTAGTACTGTGCTGGGACCGTACGAGCCAGCCAAACGGCTCAAAACGGGATATGTACACGTCTCTCAACGGATGGGTGATGGGCCCCTGGAGAAATGGACGGTTAAGATGAGGTTTTTTTTGAACGGTGAAAGGTCCCGAAGGACCGAGATGCTGCCATTAGTCAAAGCGGAGAGTACAAATTACAATAAGACCCAAAAGAAAAACAAGATAACAACTGGGCCCTTCAAATTTACACATTGCACCCTGCAGGAAAGATCAGAAAGCAATCGAGTCCTGCATGCCGCTTGACCCTCTCCTCCAGCCGCGGCCGTCGTCGAATCGGGACGAACCACTTGGCCCAACGTCGACGCCAGCCGCGAGGAGAAAAAAGCCGCGGTTGAAATAGTCGAACACGGAGGCCTCTCGAGGCCATGCTCTTGGCAAGATAGCGGTGGCATATTGCTTCCGCTTGAGTTCACGAGAAAGCATCGCCGCCGCTTTGGAACAGTGCCCCACCCATCGCAAGTATCGGTGACGAAGCCAACCCTCCTTCCTTCCCTTGCCACCATGGCGGCGAGATCTGGAGAGGTAGCTAGTCGCCCGACACCACGAAGGCACACCCGAGCTTTATGGTCGAGCCATGAGATCAACCTCCGTGGCAAGCAACCACTTCACCGGCGACAGGGAGACCGGTGACCTCACCGCCGTCAAAGCACCAAGGAGTAACTCGACGATCTGAAGCGCGTGGCCGCCACAACCGGGCAGCATCTCCACCGCCAGTAGGCCAAGACCCGGATCTGGGCACAACCACAACACCAAATACCGCTTCTTGAAGGAAAGCGTACGGTGTTCTTCCTCCTCGCCACCACGGCCGTAGAAGAACAAGCCACAACACCTCTTCGCCTCTCCCCACGCTTCCACAAGGCCAGAGAGAGGAGAAAGCAACACCGCCGCACATTTAACACCGCTTTATTAACGGAGACCGCAAGCCCTTCTCCTCCGCCAACCAACCGCTGAAGCCACGACCGGACGTAGAAGAACTCGGCCGCCGGATCTTGCCGCAAAGATCCGTAAACCAAATCCAAGACTCCACACGAAAACACCTACACCTACAGCTATTCACCTGCACCCTCAGCCATCCCTCGCCGGCGACGCCGGCGAGAGAGGCCTCGGTTCGGGCCGGATCTGCGGCGGGAGGCTTCAACTACAGTAGCAGAGAGGGGGTTGAGAGAGAGTCCAAAGTTAAACTATCGGTTAAGATGAGGTGGACGCGGCGGCAGTACAGCATGGTTGGTGGGGGGCCGGTACCCTCTAGGCCCACAGCGGGTGTAAGAATCTGCCATTTTTACTTCTACTCCAGCAACACTTGTCAGTAAAACAGGAGTTTTACTCCGTATACCATCGTATTTAGAGGTGTACAGCCCTGTAGAACTACACATGCATCCTGGTCATATGGTAAAATGCCACTTGTTGAGCCCCACCGCGGTTTGGGTCGTTTTTAGATTCCACTGGAAACGTCCCGTCGCGTGCTAATTAATTCACACATATGTCAACCACTAATCATGTTTACAAATCTGGCACGTATCAAATTGGTGGCAGTATTTCTTTTATCTATATGTCAATAGCTGCAAGTATATACAATATCCAAGATAAGGTTGATCAATAATTATAAAGAGTGTGAACGATCGAAGCAACAAAATATATACGCTGTACTACATGCTTCGGTTGAAATTTTTGCCCAGCCGTCCGGCCGACACTACTAGTTAATCATCCGTGACTAGTACTACTATGGCGATCACCTTGATTAGTATTGTGGCATCTGATGAGGCCAACCCTATCATAACAGCGATGAAGAAACTATCTATTTTGACAGCGAAACTTGGTCGATGAATTGTGCTCAAAGTCGATCATGTCTCTGTGATACGCAATTAGTATCAGGCTCGATCAATCAACCAGCATCTTGATTGAAAAGTGATGTACTCCCTTCGTTTTTTATTACTTCGCGTTCTGAGATTTTTTAGAGTCAAACTTTGTCAACTTTGACCAAAAATGTAAAAAAAAATATCAATATTCATTATTCCAAATGTATAAAATATAAAAATATTACTTACAAAGATTCTAACACTATAGATTTTACATGGTAGATACTTTTATTTTTTGCTAAATATTTGATCAAATTATAAAAAGATTGACTTTGACTAAACCTAAAATACGATCTAATTATGAACGGAGGGAGTACATGTACGAGTACCTTTCAGCATCTGATAACTCCTTAGTACTCAATTTTCCGCATTTTAACATTTAACTAATAACACGGAAAGTACACACATCTTGATATACCAAAAAAAAAGGAGAAGGGGGCCCAGTGAAACAGAATAGCTTGTGAGCTTGGAAGAGAGCAATAATAGAATTTATTTTGTACTAATAGCTAACTAACGAGATAATGTTTGGTGCCGTGAGGGCTGGACCTCGCTACTCTTGCTGTACCCATTTGCCTAACAGTCATGCATGTCGCATTTGTTGCCATTCCACCGTTGTGTTTATGCTCCGCCGAATTATTGCGTGCACGGAATAAAAGAGCATGCCAAAGCACCTTCGTTTTATTACGAGATATTATTCAAGTTACCTGACGAACCGTATGGCAAAACATTGGTGACAAGCAAAATACACGGAACGGAAAGGGTAAAAATCTCAAACGGAACCGTGCAGTTTTGGGCAAAAGGGGACAAGACTACAACCACAACAGCTGTGCAGCGAGGTCCACCACACCACGTTACATGGCCACGGGGGCGTGTAACAAGGGGGCTACTATGGAACGTGGCGGGATTTGATGATGTTTCTATTGACCATTGTAATACACGGAACGCGAGGGACACGAATTCAGAAGGAGAGACAGAGAGGCACCAGAGGGGTGGCCAGACCCCCCTGGGCGCAGCCAAGCCTGGCCCGCGCCTGGAAGGGTGTGGGCCCACTAGCCGCCTCCCGGGCCTCCTCCTTCGCCTATAAGAGCCCCCCGATGAGAAAACCCTAGGGCAATGTAGAAAAAATTCACGAAAACCTCTGTAGCGTCGCCGCCACCGAAGGGAAGATTCGAGGGACAGAAAGTCTCTGTTCCGGCACCCTGCCGGGACGGAGAAGTGCCCCCGGAGCCATCTCCATCGATCTCCATCGCCATCTTCATCACCATTGCTGATTCCCATGATGAGGAGGGAGTAGTTCTTCCTTAGGGTTAAGGGCTCTACCGGTAGCTATATGTTCATCTCTCTCTCTATGCATGATCTTGTTGTGGTCATGAGCTTTGTAATCAAGTAGATCTATCTTGCTACTCAAGTGCTTCATTAGATCTCTGCTCTCCCCATGTGTGTGAAAGTGACAGCGTGCATGCCATGGTGACACTTAGGCTTGAGTCTACATAAATACACTTTGTGTTTTAATAGATCTTTGCTTTTTCCCACGTGTGTGAAAGTGACAACGTGCATACCGTGTGTGGCACTTTGGCTAGATTGAATATTTGTTATAAGTTATATTTCGAATTGGATATCTCTATAAAATTATGGTGTTTGTTGGAACCATCTAGTGCTCAAGATGATAGTGTGGGGTTATCTAAATTGGGGAAGGCGGACTTTGAAAAGTGTTGTTATAGCCCTACCAATGATTAGAGTGTTCAACCGGAGAGTAGTTAAGAGTAGTATCATGAAGAGAGGATATTTATACGAGAGAGTGTTCACTAGTGAAAGTATGATCCCTAGGCCTAGTTTATAAACATTGAAACACCGTTTGTTACTAGATCTGTTGCATGTTTGCTTGCTTCCATCCTTTTATCTTTAGTCTTTACCTCACCGTCAAGCTCTTTTCTGGCACTCACACACATTACCCTACGTCAACAACAAGTCAGAAGCTATTTTCTAGCACCACTGCCACTTGTATTTCACTATCTCTTCGCCGAACTAGTGCACCTATACATCTGACAAGTGTATTGGATGTGTTGGGGACACAAGGGACTTCTTGTATCTTGATTGCATGATTGCTTGAGAGAGAATACCTTTGACCACTTTCTCCCTGAGTTCGATAAACCTTGGGTGATCCACTTAAGGAAACTTTCATTTCTACAAACCTCTGCATTTGGAGGCCCAACAACTGCCTACAAAAATAGAAGTGCATAGACATCAGGAGTTGATCTCATCCACGTGATTAAGAGGACCGGTTACAAATTTGCATCTACATGTATACATGACAAATTAACAATGCCCTTGTACATATTAATGTGAACAAAAGTATACATGTTGAACCCGACTTATATCACGTCTCATATTTGTTACGTTACGTAATTGCTAGCTAAATCCTAACCGTAAATTATAGGTCTAATGGTTAATATAATTTAGGTTATGTGGATCAACCTGGTGCCTCGAAAAACACCCTTATAATACTTTTAGTATATAGTAGATGAGAAATAATCATTCACCAATAGATAATAATTTTACTTTCCAACTGCTTAGTCTCTATTGTGATAGCTCCGCAATATGTTTCTAACATTTTTGAACCTCTATAGTGTATCGGAATACCCAAGTAGCTAATAGAAAACCTAGTTATCTCACTAGAAAATAGTTCATCATATTGAGCAGTATCTTCTTGGGCTTCCCAAACCAGAACAATTTACTCTTTCGTTCTCGGAGTTTTAACAAGAAAATGCAATTTTACTTCACCATAATTCCTTTGGAAGTTAATTTTTTGTATCACTCCATTTGATTTTTCCGGTGTAATTGGTGAAACATTTCATGTAGGATTACTACTCATCAAGGATTTTTTTTTCTTTGCATGAATTTTTTTGCGTGGGAAAAACAACATGGCCAGCCACCGAATTTAGCGTAATGGTTGCCTTTTTTGTAAAAATAGTTGAAGCTAACATTAAAAAGACACATATGCATGTATTGTTGGATACTTTGTGTGACAAAATTATCTCAGCCGAAATTTAGGTGGAACAAGTCTAGTTGTCTTGTGTGTAGAAAGACGAAAAAGTCAAGATAACCTGTTTTAGTGGCATCCCAAAAGTTCTACTAGAATTCAGATAGAAAATCATCCAAACGAGGGGCCTCGGCCTTGTTGTGTTTCATTTCCAAGGTCGTTTTGTCTACATCTTCCTTTGTATAAGCTGGAGCAAGAAAGACATTTCCTCATCTGAAACTTGGGTGATGTCATCTTCAGGACTCATCCATAATATAAAACGTTATTGCAACCAACATACTCCATTCGTTCGCAAATAAATGTACTTATATATTTTGTATTAATTAAAAAAAGTTTAACCAATTTTATAGGAAAAAATAACAACATTTACTACGCCAATTTAGTTTTGTCAGATCCATCATGAAATGTAGTTTCATAATATATCCATTTGATGCCATATGTGTTGCTACACTTTCGAATAAAGTTGGTGAAAGTTTCATTTTTTTTAACTTACTTTAGATTAGAAAAATAGAAGTACATTTAACAGAGGGAGTACAACTGAAGCAATCAATCGACTAAACCAAAGTAACCTCTTCGCTTTGATGGTTAGAGGGGGTTGGAGCAGCACATTCTGGTTGCCAGCCAGCCCATCACTAATATGCTGAGCACCACAACAACTGGAATTAATACTGGCCTTCTGTGTATCGTACTACATGGTAGAGTTCTATACCGTAATCATAGGCAGTTGATCATTGCCAAAGCAAAGTTAAAGAAGATGGGAGTGTGCTTGGTGTGGAATCTAATCTGGCGTGCGTCCAGGTGGCGAACGACCTCCTGCACTTGTATTTCTCTGATTGTACAGCGTGATCCATCTTAACTCGAGGTGGTAATGATTGATGACGCCCTTTGAGCATTATAAAAGTGGACCTCCAAGTAGGCATATGATGGGCATATATAAAGTGGCATGGAGGAAACAGGCTTCTTTAACTACTAGCAGACTGATCGAGGTTGACATTGTTTACAAGGTTAATTGCTTAAAAGCCTGTTATGCTGTTTCATGTAAGTAACTTGTCGCGGCAATTCTGCTCGGATTCAAATCATAATTTAGTTATAATGTTGGCAATAACAGAAGCGGAGATGGTTCAAAATATAATGGAGTGTTTTGTTCTCACATGCGTACTAGATAAATCCGCGACAAGTAATTTGGGACAGGACGAGTAACAAAAATGGTCCACCAGAATATCCATCTTCTTACTGAAGAATGTGGAGGATGATGATTTTTTTCAGACAAGGGTTAGAGCCGAGTGACTCGATAACATGGAAATGAGATGAAGCACATTACGATTCACACGCATCTTCTTCTTGTCGTCTCGGTGTGGAAGACCATGCCGTTCGCGTGTCCGTGCTTTTGCTAGACGCGTAAGCAACATCTATATCTGTCGAAGCAAGCAGGATACGATGATCTCATGTGAAATCTGAAGCTTAAGTACTACAGTACATTTCTTCAGTTTGTCAAGTAATATGCAGAAATGGTAGCGTGGTCTCATCATGTTGTGCCAACTCTTGATCGACGTTTTGGAAGCAAGGTATAAAAACAGTACAGAAATCTGCTGGGTAGCAAAACAGCTAGACAGCTAGTACTGTGGGCCCAATTAATCTGAGATGCAGGTCACTGAACAATTGGGCAGCTAATCCATCGTTTCGTGTTGTGTTCACTGTGCAAATCCATCCCCTTTACCTTTGTACCCACAAGTAAAAATACAGTACCGTGTGATTTTTAAATTAAATGTAAGAAAGTAACAAACTGTTTTAAAATGCCAGAGGCAGTACATGGGTCTGGTTTCCTAGCATCTGAACTTTCTGAAACTAACTGCAGCCTGTAGGTTGTTGCCCTGTTGCTATACCATAATCAGAGAAGGAATAGTAGTCAATTTTTCCTTTGTCGGCCTCCATATTTCTTCGGACAGAAGACTAGTCCAAAATACATTTCCAAATTCCAATAGATGCCGTATGTATTATATTGTACAAGAGAGTAGTAAACTGTTAGAGCGTGCCTGTCTTGATTGTCGCTGAAGAAATGACGCCGAAAGAGGATACAGGCTGTAGCAGCCCGGGAAGCATAATTACAAGCTGTAACAACAACGCAGCAATCATGGAGTAGTATGTACATCAATGTATGGTTCGTTGTCAAAAAGAATTTTTTCTGTTTAGCTGTTAGCTAAGTTAATCATTTACAGGATACTGGATGAGATAAACTAGCTACAGAACCATGCCTTGCTAGCATGGCGCTGTCTATTCTCCGAATAATCATTACGATTCGGTGATACACGCGTAAATACTAAAAATTGTGTTTGTAGCAGCAAAGTCAAACGTCTATTATGTCCCATGTAGTCATTCCCATTTTCAGTTTCAGTCGCTGAAATATGATGATGAGCCCTGACAGTTGACACTCTCCCGTTATCGCACGGCTCTCTTGTCTGACGTCAGGGATTTCGAAATTGCTACTGTACTGCCGCCCTTCTCTGCAGTTTTTCTGTAACTCAAATCTGATCCTATTTTTCTTGCCCCGGGTAGCAACACGGGCAGATTCCCCGAAAAGAAAAGAAAAAAACGTACGAATCAAGTTGAGATTACGAGTTGATTAATGTTAGGCGCCTTCGGAAGATGAGCGGGTCCGTACGATGTACTATAGCGCTAGAAGGCCAGCGCTGTCGCCATCGATAGGTGATTGATTAGCTCATCAGCAGCAGAATCGACAGGTCTGTAATCAAGGTTATGCTACTAATTGATGTCGTCCCGTTGTCTGTCGATCTCTACTACTACTACACGCCGATCGATCGAACAACTCATGCACTCTATCTATGGATTGGTGTTGTATGTTTTATTTTTGTACGTACTATAATTTTTTTTTTGAATAACCGTACTAGAGTAATTGTTTTCACCTCGTAAGAATACTCGCAGCAGAAGAAGAAAAAGAAAATGATGCGTCCACAGTATGTGGCCGCCGGGGGGACCGTGTATAATAAGCGCGAAGTTTGGCGCGGAAGTGATGGGTTCCGAAGGGTGGTCCACCGCTCCAGTCTGTAGTGGCGCGACCGACCGACGGACGTCCCTCGACTGGATCCCCTCCACCTTGGAGCTTGGTGCGGATGCGTCGCGCCTAGTCCATCGATCGGCAGCTGGTTCGACCCATCATCCATCCATCCATCCATCAGGACCACTCTAGCCTTCTAGCTCGGTCTTTTTCTTTCCCTACTACTACTCGCTCCCTTCCTTCTTTCTTTATGCGCAGAGGGATCGCATCTGGATGCATGTCCAGAAACGGGAACTGCCTCGATCGAACAACGAGCTAGGATTCCATCTCGGTTTGTTTACTTTTATTAGTTCGGTATCGAAGATTAAGCACCAGGCCAGGCCAGGCCAGGCCACTTGTGTAGTTGTGTATGGAAGGATGTACAGTTTCCAGAACAGTACAACCTGGGCCTCGTGCTCCCTCGTGCTCGCTCTGATGAGGGTATAGCATAGCAATAAGACGCAACTTGCGCGGCCTAGCTCGCTCGGCTCGGCTCCGCTGGGCTAGCTAGCAAGAGATGATCGAGATGCATGGTTCTGTCTACAGATGGCCGCGGGGCTATCATGTTGGCTTTTACGTACTCGATCTCGCGCTCATGCGAGCACATGACCCTGTTCTTTCTCTTCCTCCGATCCCTCGCGTAGTCCGATCTTCACCAGCTCGATCGGCGCGCGCTACCTAGCGTAAGCTGCCGTTGCAATCTGCTGTGTGTGCGCGTGGCAAAAGCGGTTACATCTTTCCGAAAAAGGACGGGCGCGGCGCGCGGGAAAATTGGACAGACGACGCACGAACCGAACCGCACCGCACCGGCACGGCGGGCTTCCATGTTACCCTGTTCCCCGCCCCTGCATGCGAGGCTGGCTGGCTGGATGCTTGGCTAGCCCCCTTCCTTTTTTGCGTTTCGCATTGCCCGCACCGGCCGGCCTGGGACCGACGTTACGTACGCGCGTGCAATGCGGGTCCGATGCCCTACGTGGCGCAACCGTGCAAGTCGATATCGCGTTCTCTGAGAACACCGGAGAACGAGCCAATCGATGGTCTCGTTCTCTGATTGCTTGCTCGGTTGGCCGGTACTGTAACTAGAGACTAGAGAGGCTTCTCCGGTGGCGGGAATGAGCAAATTGACACCGCGGCGGATGTACGTAGGGGTTCATGCCACGCGCGCGAGCGGGCGGGCGGGAGAGTACGGTGAAAAATGGGCCGACAGTCGTACCGCGGAATAAAAGCCATCGGGGCCATACCCCTGGTACGTCCATCGTCGCCACGCCACCATGCATGTGCGCGCCCCGGACCCGGCCCCGGCCCGCACCGCCTCCTGCGCGCGGCTCATCGACCATCGACACTCCATCCATCGCGCGCCTCTATATACCTAGCTAACGTACCAAACCGCGCGGGAGGATCGATCGTAAGTCTAAGAGCATCTCCAGCGGACAGGCGATGGAAACTCTGCGCGCACTAAAAAACCCGCTAAAATACAGCGCGAAAGCGTGCGCGCGAGGCTCCACACGCTCGTAAAAACGCAGCGCGTGTTAAATTTTTTACGCCGAGACTCGGAGTGGTGACGAGCGTATCAGCCTCGGCACGTATGAGCGGTGGCCTGGCGCCTTGGGCGTCCTCGCTCGACGATGAACTTCACCGACGTCTGGAGGCCATCACGCAGGAGGAAGCGCCACCGCGAGCTCGAGCAGTGCCTCCTCGTCGCTGAGCGGGACGAGCGCCTGCGCCTCGAGTGGGCACGGCGCTTCACGGAGGTCGCCTTCTACGCCAAGAAGGGGAGAAGAAGGCGAAAAAGAAATATCGGAAGGCGAGAAGGGCCAAGAAAGAGGCCAGCAAGAAGGAGAAGGAGGAGAAGGTCGCGAGGTGGAAGGAGGAGAAGAAGAAGGGTGTCGGTCCGTCGACCATCGTCGTTGACTCTTCCTCCTTCGAGTTCGAGTGGACGTCGACTCTAGTGTTGTCCACAACAAACGGACTCCTCCAATTTCAACTTCTCCGATTAGTGTAGTCTATCTTTAGTTTTAAATTCGGTTGTAGCAAATGTGGGTTGAACTATGTAAATATTTATTGTTTATTTTATTTTTTAGTTTTGTTTGATCCTTTAATGTATATTCTCTGAAAACAATGGTTTTTAAGACTCCATTTTAGCGTATATCCAAACGGACTGTTTCCGTGCTGGACTTTGACGCGGCTGTTTACCGGCGCGCGCGCGCTGAAACACCGTTTTACAGCGCGCAGAGATGCTCTAAACCGACCGTTGCATGGCAGCATGGCACGAAACACGTCAGTGACCGAGCGAAGCTGTGTCGTCGAGTCATTCCTGCATAATTCGTTTTCCGGCCGGCAGGCACCAACTGATGTGAACGAACGGGAGGTTTCAGGGGAGCTTAGCTGTTGTCCGGCTGTCAGAGATGGTCTTCTTCTTTCGGGGCGGGCAAGTACCACCTGATCTGCTGCCACACGCCTGGCACGCCAGACCACTGTGGTGTCAGGTCCATCCAGCCTCCTCCGTTCAGAGTACTACTACCACTATGCTACAACTGAATTTCACTGCTTATCGGTACGGATTATTGCATGACAGAAAGGCACGCACGTACTACGATTCCATGCATTAGCTGCTCACGGCTTGGCTGCCCCGTCCCGTCCGGGCCCCTGGACTGGACACACATGCATGCATGCTTCCATCCATGGTGGATGAAAAACTGAGTTACTTACCCGGGTAGTACCGGAGAGAAGAACTAATTAACGCCTAGTATGATTGTGTACTAGACAGAGCGTGGCGCAGCATTACCTCCCGTGGGACGTACTGTCGCCATCGGCGCTAGATGCCCCCGCTCACTGGCAGAGTGGCAGATCCAAGGCGAATATGACAGGCACGAACTGATCGACTGGATCATACGATACGATCCGGCCCACTACTGTTCCAAGACAAGCGAGCGATCGACCGGTCGATCCATCTCCAGTCCTCCACTCCGCTGAGCGCACGATTTGTTCGGTCGATAACTTGCTGCTCAACCTCTCTCGGCGATCGACCGGATTACGTGACGTAAACCGGCGCACGCGCGCGGCCCGGCGACGAGACGACGCGGTGCATGCGCCGCCGTAAAACCGGAGTTTTTTTTTTTGTGTGGCGAGTGCGCAAAACCATAGTTACCGACGCATTCTTACACCGGTTGACGACGTACGCCAAACCGGCCAGACAGTTCCAGGGCGGATGAGCTGGGGTGACGGGTTTACTGTTCACGCAAGTAGCAACACTCGCATCACATATGCTAGCTAGGCCGTGCATGGTGGTCCCTTGACGCAACGCGAACGCACAAGCGCACTGCACGTACGGCGGGAATCCCACGGGGATTAACACACACCTTCCTTAACAACTGAATCCCATCGCAGGCTTTAGGGCATCTCTTAGATATTGTAAAACGTAGCCCCTAAGAGCATGAGCTATGGAGGCATACACATACCGCTGCCTTGGGAATTGAATTCCACTTAGGCTTGAAAAAAGAGGCTATTGGTTTTGTTTATCCAACCTTAGATGATAACGGGAGATCTGTGAGCTTTTTTTTTCTCTGCCTTTTCTTTCCGCCTGACACAGCAGGACCACTATTTGGCTCACACGCTGGCATCCGAGCCTAGATGGTACGTAGGACAGCACGTCTAGGGCTACCGGTTAGCCATGCCCTAAAAGCATCACTGGACACGTGCCCTAAAATCATCACTGAATCTCTGGCAGTGAAATGGCTCGTCTCCCGAGCGTTATATGGCATTCCGTAAAACCACTACCAGAAAATCGCGTTGTTTTGTGCATTGCATCGTCATCATCATGCATTGTTTGTCTGAAACTATTTTCGAAACGTCCAGTTTTATTTTCTAAATAACCCCTGTCTTTATTCCAAATTAAAACCTCGGTCTGTTCCAGTCTTTTATTTGTCTAAAACTATTTACAAAAGTTATTTTTAAATAAAAGAAAAAACCCTAGACTAAAATATCTAACCAGTCCCACCTAAATCCCTAAGTCACCCAATCCTAATCTACCCACCACTCACAGCTCGCCACCTCACCCTCTTCCCCAATTCCTACCCACCCTGCCACCTCACCAATCCCCCTCTTTTTCCCCCCTCTCTCTCTCTAGCCCATCCTACCTCTCTCCCTTACACCCGGACCCGCCCACTGGCCCCCCTGGCCTGCAGCCCCTCTCCTCACCCACCACTCAAGACACCACATGCTACACGCACCCACCCCCACCTCACATGGCCCACACGCCACTGCCTGACCCGTCACCACCCATGGGTGGCACCTCATCCACCGCGTCCACCAACCGCCACGGACCCGCACTGGACCCACCCGGCCCGCGTCCCCCACGCTCACCCTCCCGGTTCTCTTCCTCCTCGACCTCTCTCCCGACCCTGCCTCCTCCATCCTCCTCACAGCACTCCTCCCTCCTCTCCTCCCAAGGCCGACCCGACCTCGCCTCCTCCATGCTGTCGGCTTCCCTCCTTCCCCCTCTCTCCTCCTCCTCCCCGCTCACCTTGGCGCCCAGCTCTCCTCCCACCTGCCATGCTGCCACAAGACGGGCCTCCGCCCGCTCGGGCTCGCCACGGCCACCGCCCGTCCTCGACCACTGCCCCATGACTCCTTCCCCGGCATCCGCCCTCGAGCACCTCACGGCCTCCCTCCTCTCGGCTCCGTGGCCGCCTCCTTCCCCAGGCCGTCGTCGCCCGTCGCCTCCTCTCCCCAGCGTCTCCCCGATTCCCGCCTCTCGCCCGCGACCGCTTCGCCCTCCGCTCCCTCCGGCCATTGCCTCAGCCGCCTCGCCGCCCACCTCACTGCCGACCTCCCCTCGCCCTCCGCTGCCTCCGCTGCCTCCACTCGCCGCCCGAGCCACCGCCTTCCCCGTCTCTAGCCCTCGCCTCACCTCGCCTCGAGCCAGCTCGCCACGCGTCTTACTGACGCCTTCTTCTGCCGTGGCTCATCCGCGCATCCGCCATGTCGTTCTTCTGGCGTCATGTCGACATCGCCACCTCTGTTGCTTTCCTTCAACAAGACCGTCGCGAACGACATGAAATTCCTCGAACACCAAGATCTCGCGGACCGCAAGCGTTCCCGAGTCAAGATAGACCAACCGGTGCCGCCAAGTTCGCCATGACCGACTACATGGAACCATCTACCAAAAATCCCGAAGTCCGACCCGGAGACCGAACCTGTCGACCGTAATCAAGATCGGCAAGACCCCGGAACATCAAGATCTCCCGGATGCGACAAGTACTCGAGGACGCCGAGTACTTCACCCCGGATCCAGGACCGGCGCGCTCCCAAGTTCGCCGGTGAATAAGGAGGAAACCTCAAGGACTTCGACGCGGCAAGATCGCCTCACGGAATCCGGCGCGGACCCGACAAGATCTTCGACGATAAGAACGACACCGACCGGAAGAACCCGATGCCCCGACCGAACCAAGTACTCCTTCCGGACGCCGAGTCCGCCGAGAACCCGGATGCGACAAGATCTGCCCGTTGTTCGAGAATGTTCTCGCGAGACCGCTCACGAACCTCGACTGTCGAACCCCGAACCCCGCGGAACCAAGATCGCCGAACCCTAATGTGTGAACCCCTTCCCGAAACCCTATTTTATAACATAATACAACTTGTCGCTTATTAATTGTTCATGCATGCATCCTTGTCTGTGGTTTGGGGGCACTATGCCGATTCACTGCATAATTAAATATGGGGCCCATATGCGGGCAAATCTAGCCTTATATTGGCCTCATTTAAATTGGTGTAGCGAACCGGTAACTTCTCTTGCCTTGTTATTACAACATTTAATTTGCGGGGTAGATAAATAACTTGAACCATCTAATTAATTGTCGGGACCCCCGGTTCCGCTTAATATTGCCTAATTGCATCGCATCTTTGCCATGCCATACCTCATACATGCATCATGCCGATCTTTCGCCGTAGTATTAAATACTGCATCCGGTGTTTATTCTAGTGTTTTGCTTCTTCGCGGATAAGGCCGTTGAGTTGATGTGAGCTTCGCCCCGATCTTCGGATGAACCTTCGACAATGTTTTCAGGCGAGCATCTCCCCCTTTCTACCTATCTTACTTTTATAGTATTTATTTCCCTCCTGTTGATCTATTGCTATCTGTGTTGCGATGCTCTAGCTTTCGTATCCGTGATATCCCTTGCAGCCTTATATTGCCTTGGACACATCCTATTACCTGTTGATTGGTCGATAGTTGGACTTGCGCGTCGTAGTTGCTTGCTCAAGTGCTGTTGCGTGTCGTCAAGTACCACAGTTGTTGGAGTATTGCCGCATGTTTATTGTTGGAGATGATCTTGGCTTTACTTTTCGTTCACTTTAATTACTGTTTAACAACTAAAATTGAAGTAGGTAAGCAGAGGCATCGGTGGGTGATAGATAATATTTGGTTTCCGATCGCCCTCTTGTGTCCGTGGGACCCGAGTTCTTGACACACTTAGAGATTGAGCGCTAACCACAGGTGGGGAGATATGGGCCCCCCATTGATTAGTACCCGATTTCAAAGTATTGTACTGGGGGCCACAAACTAGTTTGAGGTTTTATTTACTATCCGGTACTTATGCCATGCTTTACCGCTTTATTTACGATTGTGCGAGGAGCACACTGTACTGTTTAGGAAGCGGAGTGTTTTCAGGTATCGGCGGTCCAGCTTTGGGATTCATTGTCGTTTACCCATCGTCAAACCCCGAGTCCGTCTTGAGACCGCCGACTTCTTGGGTAGACTTAGTGGGGTGGCCCCCCGTGCTTGCTTTGGGTCTAGAAACGTCATGACCTAGGCCCCGCCGACATACCGATGGGTGTATGTTAACTGATCTGGCAAAAAGGGTCGAAGTGCTTGTGGATACTTTGGTGCACCCCTGCAGGGTTAAATCTTTTCGAGAAGCCGTGTCCGCGGTTATGGACGACTTGGAGCACAGTGCTTGATCATAGGCAACTATACCTAAAGTTTACTGTTATAAATTGACTCGTTACCGTTATGACTAGTAATCAGCTTCACTACAACGGAATGGCTAAATAAAAGTACCAACAACCTGGGTTTTGGGGTTATCTCATGCTAATTGTATCGACTAGTAAGTGTTGCAACTATCACGAATGGTTAACTAAAAGTGCCCCGCTTACTTTATCGTAATGATTATCAAAACCCCGACTAGTAATTGCAGCAACGATAAGCGAATAAATAAAAGCGCCAACCTGTGAGTTCCTCGGTTGACTTCCTCGTTTGGTCTCGAGGGGAATACCAGAGGGAATTGTTTGGTGTTAGTATCGTGGTTCGGATAGGTCTTTCTTACCCCTCTCGATAGCCGGTTATATCGAGTCTCTATAGGTTATTTAGTGCATGCCGCCGCCGCCATCCACCATACCTATGTAGGCGAGGACCGCCGAATTCTAGCCTCGCTGTCTTGGCCTCGATCGACGCTCCCTTTTTCCTTTGCCCTTTGTCGGCACCCTTTTGTTTAAGCGTGTTTGGGATCGACGCCGTTAGCGGGTTACCCTTCCTAGCGGGCAGGGTTATGGACGCCATTGGTTATTCTTCAGGGCTCTTAGCCCCATTTGCATCTTGTCCGTAGCCGGACGCTCTATCATTTTCAAGGTGATTCGGATCTTTGTAAATTATATCTGTATTCTTGACTCATGGAGTCGTGTTGTATATAAATCTGTTATGTGGGTCCCATCGAGGACTGTTGTGTAATGTTATTACTTCGTTTTCCACCCGCACGAAAGTGCCTGGTGGGCACCTTCGAATCGTTTCTATGCGGGTTTGGTGGGTTTCGCTCAAACTTGCATAGGGCCGATTCTGAGGGTGTTACACGTTATCCCGTCGCCGGACACGTGGCGGAGAAATTGCTCGCCAAATAGGTTCTCCAATGGATGCTCTTCCCGATGCTCTTTTCCGCCTTTTCATCGCTTCGCCTTTTCTCTCTATATGTAGGCGGGTCGGCCATCACCATTGCAGATCTACACCATTACCACACCTCACACCCTCTCTAGCTACCCCTAGGCCGGCGACCGGAGGTGCCGCTTTCGCCAGTAGGGCCGGCGCAGAGCCATGCCTAGCTGTGGTTTTCCCGCCTCATCCACGGCTCGCGCCTCACCCACCATTCTCCGGATAACCGTGGCACCCGTTTCCCTCTCTCCACGAACTCCATCTTCTTATAAACCCTAACACTAGATTTACCAAATTTGGCCCCAGGAAGCATCACTGGAGCCTACGGGTGCGGCAGCGACATGACGAGTGAGCGCTCGATCGGAGTTGAGGTCGACGATCGCTGCTTGATTCAGCGCATCATCATTCCTTCTCCTTGGATTCCTACGCGGCCATCGTAATGATGTCCTCGCGCTTTGTCACGCGTTCGCACTTCAGCTCCTCCTCGTGTTAGAGCTCGGAGCAGCGGATCTTGTGCTCCATGGCGGCACACACGAATGTGTCATAGTCGATGAAGTATGCCAGAGACTACATGCCCTACCGCTCCTCCTCCTCGTCGGTGTTGCGGTATTCGTTGTCAGAGTCCGAGGGCGGTGGAAGGAGGGTTCAAGCACGCTGAGCGACACGACACGAGATCTCCACCTTCCCGTAATACGCCATGTTGGTCCACCAACGGAGGAAACGTGGTATGTCTTGCCCCTGTTGGTCCATCTGAGCGTTGGGCGCTCCCTCTCCCCTAGCGAGTGCACTCGATGCTTGTGCTCCTCCTCATCGGAGTTGCGATCGACTGAGGTTCCGTGGTAGCGCGAGGCCGAGGGTGTAGGGTGCCCCACTCGGCCGCCCAACTCCGATTGAGTAGTTCCTACACCATAATGTGCGAGCGATTTGGCGGATCTGGTGTGGGTGGCGGGATTTGGTAGCTGGAGGTGGGGGATTTGGGTGCCTGCAAGGGAAAGGAGATGATGAAGAGGGCGAAGAGATGACCAGTTCGTGCCGTGTAAATGGTCTTTCACATGGTACTTATACCGGTCGAGTAAGCTGATTATAGTGGTCGGTACGTATGTTTTATACGTGTCCGGCCCGGTGTTTGTGTTTACCCAAGAAAAAGTCTAAAAAATAAGAACTCCCTGAAATTACTCTCTCCATCCCGGTTTAAAGGACATAATTTGCAATTCTCTACGCCCTAAGTGTAATCTAATTGGTCCATTTAATAGCATGAAGTAGAACATGCATGGGGAGAAAAAGAGTTAGTAAAGCATTCACATTTATTCACACATGTGCATGCAAGCAGTTTGTTCTTTTCACACTGGAATAATTACAATGATTAAATGCTTTTGAGTCTAAGTATTTTAGGATTGCATGATTTGCAAATTGTGTCCTTTAAACCGGGACGGATGGAGTACAAAGATCCAGGGTTTTAGAGGATCCGTTAGAGATGCTTTTAAAGCCCTATAAGTAGCAACTAGCAGCGGCAGTAAGTTTGCAACGACAACGCAACGAGGATAGCAATTAATATCAGGGAGCCGGGAATATAACCATGTTCCATCCCGTGCGTAAAGACGCAACGCTATATATATGATTACCATGCTGAGCAATGCCCACCTGTATCTGCTTCGTGCTCCTCCCAGGCTGTAGCGTTATGTTTCCATGGATCGATCGCTCATCGCTGTAGCAAGCATGGCTGCATGTGAACCAGTGTGGATTCGTGTACATACGTGTATGTTATTCGGATGCACGCACGCACGCACGCAGAGGTATACGGCACCACATCGCACCCATCCCCTGCCCACAAGCCCAGCTAGCTAGCTATAGCTAGGCTGGGAGGCGCATGGTCGTTAGTCAGTTGCAACTGTCAACCTCCACATAAAGTGTGACACACCCTTCGCTGTGCACCATGATCACCGTGGAAGCAGTAATTAACAGCTGTGCTCCCTTGCGCTGTTATTACGGCCGCGCCGACAAGTTAGAACCGGGAGTTACGTAGATCCCGTACGTAGGCGTCGACTTCCCCATGCCCGTCAGACCGCTCGCTCGTGCGGCGTACCCCAGTGCCGTCCGTGCGCGCCCTCCGCCTGGTCTACTCGATCTAGCAGCGCGCGGCAGGCAGGCAGGCGCACGCACGCACGCACATGAACGTACACCCGCCCGAATTCAGCACCCGCAGCCCGTCTATCGCTGCTGCGGCTATGTGCACGGCATTTACGGCCCCGCCGTGCCGGCCGGCCATTGCCATGGTCACTTTACACGCCCCCCATTGCCCCTTGCCTGTGATAACAATCAAGGAAGCAGCTGGGCAAGGCGAAGGCTTCGGCCGCGTGCGTGAATGTGGTTGTACACTAATTCACCACGCCACTAGCTGCGAGAGATTAGATCCAATCACCGGCTAGCTAGCTCACCCTCTGCATCCAGATCTGACAGACAGACAGAGACACACAGGCCTGCCTCGCAGCAAGTGAATCTCAATCTAACTGCCTGCCCGATCTGACACCTCGTCCACGTTCGCCGCGTGGGACGGGCGCGCGGCTTCCCGCTCGATTCGATCCTCGCCGCAGCAGCAGCTGCAGCTGGCCCCATCCTCCACAAATGAAATCAAGGCGCGCATGCAGCAACAACTTGCATTGGAGTAAAAAAAAGGTTCTCCTCCACAGCTACTAATATCCTGCCTGAGCAGTGAGCACCACATGCATGATGCGGCTCGTAACCGTTGCAGCTAACTTAACTGCAGATCGATCGATCGGTCGGTCGATCTCGGTGGTGGATCACCGGATCGGAGATGATAAAAAATAAATAAAAAAGGTCCCATGATTCCACCATGATCGACCTCATGCAGCGGCCGCCGGCTGCAGGCCTTTGCGGCAGCCCGCCTGCCTGCAGAGATCCCTGAAACAAGTGTACTTTGCTGGCTCTTGCTATATCAGTAGTACTATACTCGACCGTACCATGATTGCTCCCTCGGCCTAATCTATTCTAACCATCTCAAAATAGGAAAATCTTCCATGACGCGGCTGCTGGCCGGCTGGTGCTGTGCGAGCTAGGGCAGGGTCCGGCACCGCGCGCTCCCCCGGTGGACCGCATGTTCTCGCGTCACCTCGAGAATGTTTGCGGCAAAAGGGGCTCCTCGTGCCATATATTTTGTTGTTGCGCGCGGACGATGGAACTGCAGGAGCTAGCACCGGCTTCTTTTCCTGCGGGAGATCCAACTCAAATGATGTCCGCCAAAGCGTGCCTGATATCTCCAAAGAGAATCTCTGCTTTTCCTGGCTTCATTGATCAATAGGCGGAATCAAAGTATAGCAGTGTGACTCCTACTCGCAAATACTTTAGCCGAAAGACAATGACAACCCGTGATTCATACACCACACCTACTGCTGGAAGCCTACTTAACTAGTGGTACTAGCAAAAAGGCAAGCAGTACTACTTATAATGTGACCAGGAACACACTAAACACACACAGACACATCGTTGTCGGTGGTAGCAAAGCGATCGGGCTTTCGTGGCTTCCGAGGATTGTTCTGGCATCCAAACAATTCGGTTCAGACTTCAGAGTTCAAACTACCTCTGCCGTGGTAACTGATGACGAGATTGTGTAGTGTGTAGTAGTAAAGCATACTGCCACTACGTCGTTATAGTAGTTAGGGTACCAACCAGAACTACCTCCGAAAGAAGGTATAGCTTCTGCTTTCCTGAGGTCTGACAGAAAGATCGCAATGCCTTTGTACTGTAAAGCTACTAGCAAAGCTGGAGAAAAAGGGAGGGGGACAAGAAGCAGATCAGTGTGCGACGCATATTATCCTTCGTCGCGCGCGCTTTTGGAAGGCTTCTGACACAAGAAGAATCCCGTTTTGGGGCGTCGAGACTCCACATCTGCTCAAACCATGACCTGGTACAGAAAAGGGCGGCTTGATTGAAACGGGCCTATACCGAGATTCCATCAGGAATAACCAATGCTACTGCCAGTGACGGGCCCTGCGCATTGTTGGACTGTGTCTTACTATTGGGTCGACATTTTAAAAGGAAACATGGCAGTAAGCAAGGCCCAATAAACGTTGGCTAGGCCTAGTTGCAATTTGAAGCAGATCATTTCAGGCTTGTTCTTTTGGAAATCCTAGATCGTCCTAAAATATGGCTGTACAGTCGGAGATTCCTATATGCCGGCTAGGTCGGCACGTACCGCGGCCCGGCCATATTTGCCTTTTTTCTTTGGGAAGGACTGTGAGGCGTAACAGCCTTCGACTCCTAGTACCGCCACATGTCCACTTCGCTCCAAAATCCCACTTTTGTTTTTATATAGCAAAAAAATTACATGTTTTTGCTACATGTAGCAAAAAAAATCGTCTATAAAAAAATAAGAGAAAGATCGACTTCGCCGGTGACCTCACCGGAGATCTCACCGGAATCATCGTAGCAAAAAATATAAATCACATGATGGTTGTAGAAAAAAAAGTTCGCTAAAGGCATCGACGAAGGCCTCGTCGGAGATCACGTAGCAAAATTTCTTTCTAATGATGCAAATTCATAGAACGTATTAAGCAAAAACAGTGTACTATTGTTGCAAATCTGACTTCACCGGAGACTCTCGTCGGAGAAAATTATACTGGCGTAGCAAAACCCGACTTCATAAGAGACATTTTAGCAAAAAAATTATACTAATATAGCAAACCCACAGAATGGTCATAGCAAAAAAACTTACCTATGATGCAAATCCACAACAAAAACCATAGAAAGTATGTAGCAAACAAATTGTTCGTAGCAAAAAAATATTCATATAATGCAAATCCACATGACATATGTAGCAGACTTTTTTCCTAGATGCAAATCCACCACCACCCACCGCTTGTGCCATTGTTTTCTTCCCCTCGAAGCTTCACCACTCCCTTGGAAGCACCGCAGCCGCCCTTCTAGCACCTTCCCTGACTGGTCGCAACTTCGCTAGTCTCCCATGGTAGCTTTGCTGCACGCAGCTTACATCACCTCCGCCCTCCTCTTGCAGCTCTGCCGCATACAAACATGGCCGGCTGCCAGGAAGGCGATGTGGAAGAGGTTCGGTGGCAGCAGCAGCGCGTGGATGGGATGGAGGAACGGAGGCGGAGCATGGCTGGGCTAGAGGGACGGTGGCGATAGCGCGTGGTCAGAAGAAAGGACAACGAGTGGAGAAGAAAAATCGTGAGGGAGGAGAAGATAAGGTAGCAGGTGGGGCCCATGCCGTTTCCTCCTGCCACGAGTGGGACGCGTGGCGTGCTGTCGATCCGGAGGACGCGTCGAGCGGGATCCTCCAACGAAAACAGAGTGTTTCCTTTTTTCTTTCCTTTGCTGTTTCTATTTGGTTTTTTACTCTACTTTTTTATTTTTTAATAAAGTTCAAATTTGATAAAAAAAATAGTTTTGAAAATGTTTAGATTTAAAATTTGTTTGGTTTTGAAAAATGTTCAAATTTGGAAAGGTTTGGGTTTTGAAAATGTTTATAGTTCAAAATTTGTTTAGATTTTGAAAAATATTTGAATAGTATTCAGATTTGAAAATGTTCAAATTAAATAATATACAAAATTTAAAATGTTCAGGTTTTAGAAGTTTCTCAAAATCTAGAAAATATTATTTAGAAAGTGTTCAATTTTTTTTTAAATAGTCAGATTCAAAAAACAAAAAACAAAATAGAAAATAAACAATACAAATAAAAGTTAAAAAAAAGGCAATGTACCTGGCCCAACAGGCTCTCCTGGGTGCACCGGCCGCACCAGTCGGTGTATCAACAAATTCCTTAACTGATTCTTAAAAAAAAATCCTTAACTTGTTAAAAAAAATCCTTAACTACCTCAAGTTGTTAGAGGTCGTCGTGCGAGTACACCGTGTGTGTGTCATGTTAGCAGCTTCCTCTGTAGCATAATGCAGCGAAGATTAACGTGGATGGGGCCGTCAGCCGTGAGTGCAGTCTGTCGGGATGAGCTTGGTAAGTTCTCCTATCTTGGAGCTTTGGCTGCCATGGTACACTCGGTGCATCTCTAACCGAAGTCTTAAAAATCTTTGGATTCCTTAAAATATTTTTGTTTACTCTTCTATGCCGCAACTAGCCAAACTCACAAAGTCGTTAGATGACCAAAAAAAATCAGGAGTTGGTCTCAGCGACTGGTAAGGATACGGCTCCACCCCGGTGAATAAAAGATTCCCTCCTATATTCGCGCGTGTATAGCCCTGCACCGCCCATTACTGCCGGTGTTCGCTCTGGCAACCACCTATTTCTTCTGCGGAGACCCTATAACTTTCTCCACCCTCCTCCCCGACTCCGCCTCGCTCGCCCGTTGTCGTTGCTAGAATTGGGCGGGAGAAACGCCACATTCTTTTGACCTGGCCACTGATTCAAGGTCGGTTTTGGCCGCGGAAATCTTGGTTCGTTCGAAAACAGAGCCGTCGTAGGATGGGGCAGTCGTAGATCAACCGCCGTGGAGCTGGACTTGGCGAGAACCGAGGGCCCCAACCTCTTTTCCGACAAGCAGTTCCTAGCCACAGGGACTTCGTTTACTCGAGTGGCGGTCGTCTAGCCTGCTATTCTGTGACCACTAGCCCACGAGGTGTTCGATGAATTCACTAGGTGAGATTTTTTGTGTTTTCCATTTCTTATTCAACCGAGGAGTATGGCTTGTTGAGCATCAAACCATCGAGAATGAGGAGATGCATACTCAGCAACAAGATGATCTTGTTGAACATGGCCGGCCTATCTACAACAATTCTTAGTTGTGCTTCTAGCATTCATTTTATTTCAAACAATTTGATTTATTCCATTTATTATTTTTGTATGTAATGTTGAATAATTTGGTTTATCAAATTTATTAATTCAGTTTGTAAGTGTTATGTTTGGATCAAATGATTTGGTTTGCAACAAACAAATTAATAAATGAAGTTTAGGGGATCGGCTAAGAACAACTTTTCTTTAGATGAGCGAACAAGAGAAATTAAGAGACAGGGAGACTTTTGCTCATCTAAACTATAGGGCTTGTCTAAAGATGCTCTAAGGGCGTGATTAGTTGTCCGTATGCATCCTAGACAGGTCGAGAGCAAAGTTGGTTGATTGGCCTGTCTATTTTCCATGTTATGGCATGCACGCTACACAAAGCACCTCCAGGTCAGGCCCTCGACGAATGACTAAATTTACTGTTTTCAGAGAGTCACTCTCGTTGCGTGCATTTTGGACAACCGCACGTACGGGAAACTGCAAACCATGGAGATGGCACGAGCTCTCACGGTGCATCGAAAATGCTGGGAGAAATTCGATAACCGTCCGCCAAAATCGTCCTCCTATGTAGCGCCACTCTCAATGCCAAAATTGAAATCCACCATTCTTTCCTCCATCGATATCTTCCCCCTTTTGCGATCCAGAGTGATGGCAAGAGCATATTCACCAGCTTGGACCAGCAGCTCAGCAACGATTAGTGGTGGCTGAAGGAGATATGCCCTAGAGGCAAATTATAAAGTGTATTATTGATATATCTCCTATATGTTCATAATATGTTTTATGTCGTGCTATAACTATATTAACACGAAATATTGATACATGTGTGGTATGTAAACAAACCATGTTGAAAGGATTATATGTGCACCTAGAGGGGGTGAATAGATGATACTTCAAATTTTACTCCTTTTCAAATTAGGGTTGACACAAAAGATAAATTCTCTTGATTATGCAACTATGGTAAGTTTACCTATATGTCAACCTAGCACAACACTAAGATTAGGGATTGAGCCTAGCTCAACTGGTTGGGGAATGGATATACAAACCCAACACATGAGTTCAAATTTCACGGAAGCGAATTAAGATTCCTATTTATACTTGAGGATTATGCACTCCTGGTACTCATGCACTTTATCTTGAGGACCAGGCTTGGTGCTTAACCAAGTTTAAAAATCCTGGTACTCATGCTTAATGGTTGTGTGCATCCCTAGTTGGTGCAGAGGTCGGGGAAGTGAAGTCCTCCCTCCAAAAAAGCTCCCGACTCCCTCCCGCGTCGCTCTCGTGAGCGACCGGAAGGACCCTACCGCCTCCGTCGGGCCTCCCGCCCCTTCCGCTCCTCCCTCCTCGCCGCCGTCGGGACGCGCCGGTGGTGGCGGGGCCCCTCTTCTCCCCCTGGTTCGCCAGATCTAGGCGCTGGCCAAGATCAACGACCGTGGCCGCATGCAGATGCGGCGGCGTCACTAGGTGGTGATGTCTCGCACTTCTATTCTTATAGCTTGTTGGGCCTCCAAGTGCGAGTTTTGTAGAAACGGCCAAGTTTCCCTTAAGTGGATTACCCAAGGTTTATCGAACTCAGGGAGGAAGTGGTCAAAGGTATTCCCTCTCAAGCAATCCTGCAATCAAGATACAAGAAGTCTCTTGTGTCCCTAACACACCCAATACACTTGTCAGGTGTATAGGTGCACTAGTTCGGCGAAGAGATAGTGAAATACAAGTGGTAATGGTGCCAGAAAATAGCTTGACGGTGAGGTAAAGACTAAAGCAAGCAAACATGCAATATATCTAGTAGCAAACGGTGTTTCAATGTTTAGAAACAAGGCCTAGGGATCATACTTTCACTAGTAAACACTCTCTCATATAAATATCCTCTCTTCATGATACTACTCTTAACTATTCTCTGGTTGGACAGTCTAATCCATGGTAGGGCTATAACAACACACCTCAAAGTCTGTCTTCCCCAATCTAGATAACCCCACACTGTCACCTTGAGCGATAGATGGTTCCAACAAACACCACAATTTTATTGAGACATCCAACTCCAAATATAACTCATAACAAATATTCAATCTAGCCAAAGTGCCACACACTGTATGCACGCTATCACTTTCACACACGTGGGGAAAAGCATAGATCTATTAAAGCACAAAGAGTATTTATGTAGATTCAAACCTAAGTGCCACCATGGCGTGCACGCTGTCACTTTCACACACATGGGGAGGGCAGAGATCTAATGAAGCACTTGAGTAGAAAGGTAGATCTACTTGATTACAAAGCTCATGACCACAAGATCATGCATAGAGAGAGATGAACATATAGCTACTGGTAGAGCCCTTAGCCTCGAGGAAGAACTAATCCCTCCTCATCATGGGAATCAGCAACGATGATGAAGATGGCGATGGAGATGGATCCGGGGGCACTTCCCCGTCCCGGCAGGGTGCCAGAACAGAGACTTTCTGTCCCCCGAATCTCCCTTTTGGTGGCGGCGGCGCTACAGAGGTTTTCGTGGATTTCTTCTGGATGCCCTAGGGTTTTTGGGTCGGAGGCTTCTTATAGGCGCATGAATCAAGGTCGGTGGGGGTGCAGGGGGCCCACACCCCCTGTGGGCGCCTCCAGGACTTGCCCGCGCCTAGGGGTGCGGCCACCCTGTGTCCCCCCTTCGGCTCTGCTTCGTGGTTCTATGTTGCTCCGATAAAAATAATGACTTTGGCTTTTGTCTCGTCCAATTCCGAGAATATTGATTTTCTGCCTTTCTGGAACCAAAAACAGAAGAAAACAGGCAACTGGCTCTGTGGGATCTTGTCAATAGGTTAGTTCCAGAAAATGTATAAAAAATACCTCAAAGTGTAGACAAAACATAAGACAAATGATACAAAACAAGCATGGAACATCAAAAATTATAGATACGTTTACGACGTATCAAGCATCTCCAAGCTTAACTCCTGCTCGTCCTCGAGTAGGTAAGTGATAAAAAAATTTGAGGTGACATGCACCATCAAAACCAAGATTAAACCATTTGCAAGCATTGAAAGCTGGGAACAAAGAACTCAAAACATGTGCATGAAGGATGGAGTTCTAACAATAAGACAAAGTAACTATGCATGCAACATGAAAGGCTACAAACAAAGATCATGAATAAGATGCATTGAAAAACGTTTGTTTCATACAGAAAACATGGCATAGTGGCAATCATCTTATCCCTCATAGAGTAGCAAATAGATGTATAGGAGACCTTCAAAGTTCACAAGGGTGACTAGAAACAAGTAGCACAAGAACAACTAATATCATAATATGCATCAATCAATAAGCTTTCGAACACTGCACACAGAATGGCAACTATGATCTCTTAATGGTGCCTAAAGCACTACTAGGAAATCCTTCATCAGTGGCACATCTATATTGGTCTTCTGTTGGCGCATGGCAGGGACGCCACTGTTACGTAGCCACTGATGAAAACTTCTGTGGCGCATTCTGGCTGATGCGCCACAGGACTCTGTTCAGTGGCGCATTCTGGAAAATGCGCCACTGAAGCTCTATGCGCCACAGAAGGTAAAAACGATGCGCCACTGGTTTGAATATCAGGTATTAAAAATCGAAACTTGTCCAAATATACAATATTATACATGTATTATATAGAAACTGTATATTTAACTTAGTATATGAAAACAAATATAATACAAACACGAATATAGTGCCATCACACTACTTAGAGCCCGAACGAGATAGACAAGTGGTCATCATATTACAATACAAGTCAAATGAAGTGTTTGTTACATTTATACAAGTTTTTCTTACAAATTTCACCATCTCATCACATTACAAATGAAGTGTTCATCGCCTACACTAGAATCAAACAGAATACAGTTGTAATGACGGTGAGCAAGAGCAAGAGCACTAGCAATATCTTCATCCGGTTCTCCTTCCACAGGTGGTTCCTCCACTTGGCTACCGCCTCCTCTCGAGTCGCGTATCCTTTGTAGTTGTTCCCGCTAAACTTGTTCACCTGTTTCTGACAGTCCTTCCATTCATCGTAGACTCCTGTAACCCAACCCTTGTACACCACGTACCACTTCGTCATCTCTATAGATAAGGCATATTAGTAAATCATGCAACAGAAAGAACTAAATTGGTTCACATGCATATATATTCACATAAACTAAAGCAAAAGATCAGTAAACATAGAAGATAGCACATCGATCATAATCATAGAACTTCGACGACAACAACCACAATAGTGAAGTTTACAACATACGACCACGGTAGTATATAGTTTGTGACACAACACTACACACAGACATCTATGCTAATTCTAGGCGCACACATCGATCAATGTTGAGAAGTGCTAACGCTCGGCTTCGGGAATGGTTGATAGCCATCCTTCGTCATCCACGTCCTGTTGTCACCCTGTTGACGAAGAATATTTTCAATCTCCCTCTTAGTCAACCCTTTGTTGTGTTTTAGGACCCCTCCCCTTGTGTTGACATCTTCCACGATGATTTCCGACAACTTAACCTGGATGCGATGGAAGTCTTCTCTAAGATCATCATCGTCCCTTCGCGCCAAATTTTCAGCCCATGCTCGGAAACTAGATGGCAGAGTTAGGTTCTAGCAATCCCGGACAAACCCTTTAAGGTGATGCATGGCGTAGAAGGACTCATTGGTGCCGCCGGTAGCTGGCTCGTTGACGTAGGGGAACTCAAGCACGTGCTTGAACACGTGCTTGTCATCCTTGATACATTCCCCCTTGTTAACGAAGGGGCATCCCTTTTTAGCATAGCCCTCGAGAGCCTCATTCAAAACACCCCTTATTCTGGTGTAGTCCTTCTTCTGACTCGCCGAGTCAAAATACGATGCTATCGAGTACTTTGTGCAAATGACGATGAGTGTGCAGTATTTGTCTCTACACAACACGATTGAAACGGGATGTTGGAAAAGGGCAAAGGAAGAAATCTATAAGAAAGCCTAAGTTACCAATGCTAGTGGGTGTGTGTACTTACTCGGGAAAGAAAGGCAAAAGAAGCATGTTCGTCCTCTTGTGGTCCACCATGAACTTCTCGAGATACGTCGTCGCCTTGGCACGCGTCTCAGATCCTTCCCTCAACTAGCTATCACGCATGTAGTAGGGATCCACTATCGCGATGTAGGGGGTTTGATCTCTCTTGGTCTTCATCGCCAGATTGAGCGCGAATAGGCGGACCATGTTATATTCCAGCCGTTTCGAGAGAAACAGCTTGAAGATGTCCTCGTACGCTATGAAGAACACGTCCGCGGGGGCTTCATGGACGAAGTCCACGTTCGATGGCACCTTGAAAGTAAAAACCGAGTAATTTGGATCTTTGTCTTTAAGAAGAATGCCCTCTAGTGTCTTGATACTATCACTCAAAGTGAGCATATGTCCACCATCAAGGCGAAGCAGCTCCGGAGTCAGTATCGCTTCACCAGCTATATGTATCCTGGGCAAGCCATCCTCGCGGGCTGGTACGACGTCATCCTTAGCCCGGATCCTCTTCGGAGGAGGTTGGCTCTCGGCTTTCTTACCTCTCTTCATGTGCTTCTTCGTCTTCTGAGTAGGCTCCTCCACTGGGGATGCTAACTGCTCAACGGCCGCCTTTTGGAGTGTGCGAGGGCTAAAGACGAATCCAACAGGTTTCTCCTGTTGATCGGCGGCTGGAGGCGTCTCTTGAGATAAAGCATGGAAGACCAAGCGTTGCGTGCATGTAGTGGGACACCCACCTTGACCCTCACGAGCGACGAAGGGTTCTTCATCCATAGCAGGCATGTACAATACTATGCCGGCGCCGGTGTTGATGCAGTCGTCGATGTTGACAAATTCTTCATCATCATCGTTGTTGCTGCCATGTGGTGATGGTGGTGGCGGGGGTGACGGCGGTTGCGTTGCGACGGCATCGCCTTGGGGCGGCCCACACGCTCCCAACAGTTGTTGGTGGCGACTGGTGGTGGCGACGACGACATGTGGCTTCCAAGGTGGTGGCCGGACGATCGAGGTGGCGCCGGTGACAGGTGGCATCCGAGGTGGTGGCCGGACGATCGAGGTGGCGCTTAGGTGCCCCGTGAGACGAATCTGAGTCTTCGGCCATGTCAAGGACTAGCCGTGGCATTCTGCAAGGGTCTTGTGTTCGTCGGCTCCTTGAGGTTGAAAGGGGGGTCCATGTCATCGCACCCTGGCAACACCCGAGCAATTCGGACCCTCATCACGGCATCGTCCATTGCATTGTTGTGCATCGTTCAGTTCACCCGTTGTATGATATTGCCCTTGGCAACATCCCTCAACTCGCCGCAACTTTGTGAGTAATGCATAGCGGCGTCACGAATATCAACACATATGTGTTGGGCATCATGATCGAGGTGGCAGTCACCAAAGGAGCATAAAGAAGATGAAGTAGAGTAACTAATTAGTTACCTTGGTGAGGGCGTTGAGCTCGGCTAATGTCGACACATGGCCGATCCCGGCGGCAGGCCTATCATCAGCATTCACCCGTGGTACTGGTGCCACCACCCGCTGTGCGATACTGGTATTTTTGGCGGGAGCAGCAGGGTCAACTGTGCGACAACAAGCTCTTGCGGCTGCGCCACGACAATGGTGGCCGGCAGGGTCACCAAGTCCGGCGACGCGTTAACATTGATGCTCGAGTTGCTGCCGCTAAAGCTGGGCATGTTTATCGGCCCCTGTCGACCTCCCGCATTCCAAATAGCTAGCCCCTCCATCAAACCAGGGGGATGATCGTACGAAGCTTCTCCTCCAATAACTTGTCCATTGCTTTCTCGTCCACTTTTTCCTCTAATGTCTTCACCTTCAACTTCAGCTCTTCAAACTCGGCTTTATCTTTAGCCGCCAACTGGTTCTTCCTCTCCCTCCTATTCTTTGCGTCCTCTTTGTAGTACTCGGTAAACTTCATGCTTGTACCGAAGCCGGATACACGGCCAGCTGATTTTGGCGGCAAATTCTTCTCCCTCTTCTTGTAAGTGTTCGTCGCCCTGTTAAAAACAGAGTCCCATGGCTCCGCCGCCGAATCTTGGGACGAGAAGTCATCGCTAGCATTCAATTCCTTCTCCTGCAGAGATACAAGGAGAGGTGAACCCATGCATGCATTTATATTCTTGGCTTAATTATTTTAATGAGAGATCCACGGTAAATTCCTTACCAGCTCATCCTCAAAGGCCTTCACATTCGGGTCATCGGTGACGAACTCCCCTGTGAGTGGTCCGTAATGTAGCCGGAAAAATTGTCGGATCTGCAGTGCGTGATTTTATGCCATGGGTTCTCTTTACCCAGTGTTCAAGCTCAGCGTCCTCCTTGTCCCAAATGGGTTGTTTCCCTCAGATCCGCTTCCAAGCCGGTGGTTACCTATGTTCTTCTCTCGCATAGTCTTTCCCCACTCGGTCCATGCCTTAGAGGCAAGTATCTAAGTCCGCCTTGAATATCTTGAACTCTTCTTCGTCGAGCATCGGATTTTCCTACTTATAATCTCCGGCTTTCACCTTTGTCAATGTTGTTCTTTACCGGTTTTCCAGCTGCTCAAGCGTTGCTCATCTTTTGTGCTAGTTTGTTCATCGGGTTCTTATTACTCTCGGTTTACACTTCTCGAATGTGTATTGCTTGTGAAGCTTCTTAAGGAGGTTCTCGACCAAAGTATGATTACGTCGGATGTACTTCGTGTTGATCGACATGCTTTCTCGGACGATGCACACGAGTTGCATGTCGTACTCGCAGGCAATCGATGAAGGCGCAATGGGTTGGCCACCTTCTGACCTCGGTGAACTCATCACAGACGTTGGCGAGCACTTGTGGCTTCCGATCCTTAATATCCTTCTTCTTCTTCTGTATGGTGGTCGGGTTGCCGCTACCACCATCTGTGCGCTCGCCACCATCCGTGGTGGTGTTACCCTCCTCCCCGCCTTCACTAGTTCAGTCGTACTCGTCGTCGTCCCCCTCGTAATCTGGATCTTCCTTGCTCCCAGCACCTCTGACGACGGTCATCGGTGGTGGTGTCATTCTCATCTCCTCCGCCTCATCATGCTCTTGGGACGGCCCCCAGAACGACTTGTTGGCCTCTCGGGCTAGATCCTCGACTCTCATTTGTTTAGAAGGACCGGCCTCGTCGTTAGTCGACATGTTTGCGCTTTGTTACTAAAAAAGGGCAAAAAGTTAGCACAAATATCGATCAAAAAATTCAGCATGACCTTTGCTAATTTTTGGACCTACGAGTGCCCATTTCTCAACCGAAATGGAAGTGAATCAACACTTCGGGAGAAACTGGCAACTCAATTGAAATCCCTGCAAGAAAAAACACCCCAGCCCAATTGATAACCCCATTGACACCATCCATCATCATCCAACACCACCTCATTCACAAAATAAACAAACCTCTGCAGCACCATCTCATTCACAGATTCAAATGAAGCATAAACAAGTTGGCAGCACCATCTCATTCACAAAATAAACAAACTCTACAGCACCATCCCATTCATTCACAGATTCAAATTCAAAACCATCATTTATTATCTGCAAATCATTAGTGGGTAAATAAAATCATCTTCCTAATTCATAACATTAGGAATCAGTGTATATACATCATAGACAAGTTGGCAGGATCAAAGTTATATGTCAGTTTGGACAGGATCAAAGAATATACAAGATCAAAGAATATGGCAATTTGGATAGGATTAAAGAATATACAAGATCAAAGTTATATGTCATTAGGAATATGGCAGGATCAAATAATATACAAGATCAATCATATTCATAGTTCCAGCAAGCAACCAACTAGTTTTGAATTTGCTAGCAAGCAACCAACCAGCCAGTTAAACCTGCCAGCAAGCAACAAGCCAGCAAGCAACATCTTCATAGGATCAAATTAAATGATTCAGTTAAACCTGCCAGCAAGCAACCAACTAACTAGTTCTAAATTTGCTAATGTTTTTTATCATAACAGATACACACATAGCAGATTCAGTGATTGTTTTTTATCCAGGAGCACACATAACAGAATCAGGGATTGTTTTTATAATAGAATTTGCATTGTTTTTTATCCAGGAGCACACATCCAGATTTGCTACTAGTATCAGATTTAGAGATTTGCATTGTTTTTTATAACATAGACAAGCAAATTGCATTCACCTGTAGAGATTATCTGTGCTATCAACAGCACTATCAACAACAACAAGCTAATTCAGGTTCAGTAACATTCTGAGCTCTAGCATTATCAACAGCAACAAGCTAATTGCATTCACCTGTAGAGATTTTTCACAAGCAACAAGCTATACACAAGCAACAAGCTAGAAAGCATCATGGAGTTGTTTATCTACAAGATAATCTGTGCTAGAGATTATCTACAAGATTTTTCACTTGTATAGATTATCTGTGCTCTAGCATCAAGTGCAGCCACTAAATAAACAGATGGTCCCATTATTTCTGAACCAAGTTGATCTTCCGAGCAACACTAGCATCACATGACATCCAAGTGATACCAGGAAAATCTAGGCTGATGCAAGTAAAAGATCACACCAAGACAACCATGTCTTGAGTCCTAATCTAGGCTGATGCAAGTAAAAGATGGAAACGAGTAGAGAGGATGTCCTAGAGCACCAATCAGTAAAAGATGCAATCCTAATCAGCACCAATCAGTTAGTAGCAAATTCTAATCCTAACCCTAATCAGTCAGTCAGTAGCATCCTAACCATAATCAATAAGTAGCAATCTAATCCTAACCCTAATCTAATCAGTCAAATCCTAACCCTAATTAGTCAAGCAAGAACAAAGAGCATCCTAACCTAATCCTAACCATAATCAATCAGTAGCAATCTAATCCTAACCCTCATCTAACCCTAATCTAATCAGTCAAATCCTAACCCTAATCAGTCAAGCAAGAACAAAAACAAGCAAAAACAGAGAGCATGTACCGCGGTGGCGAGACGGTGCGGGATGGGGAGGTGGTCGTGGCGGCGATGCTCCTGCTGCGGTACGTCCCTTCTCCTCCTAGGTCACGTGTAGGATGGGCTCCGATGGTGGCGATAGCTCTGGCTTCCTCCTCCACGGGCTCCGATAGCGGCGACAGGCTCCTCCTCCACGGGCTTCCTCCAGCAGCGACGGGCTCCTCCTCCAGCGGCTAGGGATCCGACAGCGGCGACGACTGGCTCCGACGCGGGCGGCGCTAGGATCGGGCATGGGAAAATGTTGATTTGGGGAATTGGCAAGTGGGGGACGGGGAAGGCCGAACCGTGTATTTTGGCTAAGTGTGAAACTTTTGTGGCACATGCCTCCAATATGCGTCACAGAATGGAACTTCTGTGGCGCATATTGGAGGAATGCGCCACAGAACATGTACGCTTAGTCCAAAAGCAGCGCGACATTGTAGTTTGCATCAAACAACAGTCTAGCCTAGTGGTCAGTCTTGGTGCTCTAAATCTGGGCAGCCCAGGTTCGAATCCTGGCTGTTTTAGACTTTTTTTCTTAATTATTTTTTTAATTATATGATACAAATATATTTAATTATGTTATATTAAAACAAGCAAGAACAAATATATATATATGTTACAAATATATTTAAAACCAAGAACATACACATGTATATATATATGAATATCACGATATATATTTTAATCTCTAACTAATACACAAAAAAGGTCACACGTCGTCATGTGATGTGTCGAGCTAGCCTCTCTTCACAATCTTGTTGCCTTTTTTCTTCGCGGTTGAATACTTTAGCCCGGCACTATGAGATTTCTTCTCATGAACGGACAACCTTTAGTAGGTAGTATGGTCTTTCTTCTTACTGTAGTAGTAGTAGGCATGTTGAAGTACTTGTCGAACTCCTCTTCAATCTTCGGATCGCCATTCTTGTCGAAGTCTTGCTCGTTGGCGGATCCTTCCATTCCGATGATGATCCTCTTGCCCCTCCTCACTACAACACGAGGCTTTGGCCGGTCGAATAAAGAAACATTGATCAACTTGGCTAGCGAGTATCCACGGCTCATTTTTCGTGGAGGCCTTCTTTGCCGACTTGGCATCTAGTATAACGCAGGTGGTGAACTATCGGCCTTCTTTTTCGATGTTCTTGGCCCATCTAACACGGAACATCGGTACCGTCTCTCCATAGTAGTCGAGCTCCCATATATCCTCGATCCTTCCATAGAATATTTCCATGACCATAGTCTCGTCATCGGCGAAGGACATCATAGTTACTCCTGAGTTTTGATATTCGCTATTCATGTCTTTTCCTTGTTGTAGAATCTATAACCGTTGATGTCGTATGACTGATAGGTCTTTACGTTATGCACTGGGCCCTGTGACAAGGAGAATATGAGTTGTTGATCTTCCGTAGAAGGCGTATGCGGGGGATTGTCCAGCAGCCTTTTCTCGAACCAACACGTGAAGCTGGAGTTGTGTTCTCTTGTTATGTCTCTTTTCTTCCTCGGGCGGGCCCGATCCACGTACTCCTGCTCGATCAAGCTTTTGTGCTCTTCCACCCAAGGGATGACCAATTCAATGTGTTGTAGTGCGACTCGGTGTGCCCTGCCAAAGTCGGCGCGTCGATTAGAAATGCCGACATGCAGTGAGCGGTGGCCCTCGCGGTGACCATACCCAGCGAGCCTGCCGAGGTGCTTCTTGGTGGGTATTCCAACATCCTCGTTCTCGGTGGTTAGATAGTTCTGGCAGAAAGAGATGCACTCGTAGATCAGAAAGCCCTTGGCTATGCTTCCATATGAACAGGACCTGTTGCGAATGAAACCTTTGATGACACCGTTCAGCCTTTCAAACGACATCATGTTGTGTAGGAATGTCGGCCCGAGCTGGATGATGTCATCCACGACATGGACAAGTAGATGCACCATGATGTCGAAGAATGCGGGCGGAAAGTAAATCTCGAGATCGCATAGTATCACCACGATCTCTAGAAAGGATACGGATGTCGCCTAGAGGGGGGTGAATAGGCGATTAAAACTTTTCCTAGAGTGGATCAACAAAGGCGGAATAAAACTAGTGTTTAATTTGTGAAGCACAACCTAGAAACAACTAAGGTTCACCTATGTGCACCAACAACTTATGCTAAGCAATACAAGCAACAAAGTGATAGCAAGATATATATTACTTCAAGCACAAAGGCTATCACAATATAAAGTGCATAAGTAAAGAGCTCGGGTATAGAGATAACCGAGGCACGCGGGGACACCGATATTTTACCGAGTTCCTCCCAACATGGAGTACGTATCGTTTGGAGAGGGGGTGGTATCAAACCACCAACGCCACAAAAGGCCTCCCTTATTCTCCGGTGAATCTCACCCCAATGGGATCGATCCACGCTTCCACTATCGGTGCACTTGTCGGTGGCAACCGGAACCTCTCACAAGGTTGGGGAACAACTCCACAACTTAATTGGAGGCTCCCAACAAATGCCACAAAAGGCCTCAACAAATGCCACCAAGGCCACAATGCCACCAAGGCTACAAAACCGTCTAGGATTCCAAGAACCCAAGAGGGACAAGCTCCAATGAGCAATTCAAACCAAATTGCTCAAATCCCTCACTCTCAAGTTCCAACAAAGCTACTAAAGCTATTAGGGGAACAAGAGAGGAGGAATCAAAGAGAGACACAAAATCCCCCAAAATCTAGATCCCCAAAGATACACTCACAAAGAGATGAATTAGTTAGGTTAAAACGTGGGTCTAGGTCTCCTCCAACTACCCCTCAAATATATGCAAGAATCAATGGAGGGGTGAGTATAAATCAAGCTCAAAGAGTAAAACAAATGGGGGCAAAGCTTGGACAATAGGAGGAAGAAGAAGTAACCCTAAATGAAAATGGACAAAAGAATTATATATGGCTAGCCAAAAAATGGCCGTTGGGGTATTTTTCTGGACGGTCCGGTAGTACCGGATTGGGCCGGTACTACCGGTCCCATCGAACCATACAAATAAGCGAGCTAGAGAGATGCGAGCGGTATAGCATGCAGCAGCGAGACAACGCTGCAGGTCTGCCATATGGCCCATGCATGCGTGCGCATGCGAGCAGCCAGCAGCTCGGCATGCGATCTGCAGCTGCCAGTACCATGACAGCCAGCAATAGTGCGCAAGCAGCGCTATGCAGACGTCGCAGAATGCGTAGCAAGCGGGGCCATCGATCATGAGCGTGGGATGCGAGGCGGCGCCAGCGGCGTGGTAGCGCGCGATCTGAGGCCAACACCAGCGCATGCAGAGCCGCAGGCCAGCGTGACGTATGACGCAGCGTGAGCGATGGCGGCGTGCGCGTGAGTGGTCGTGAAAACTGGATCTAGATCTGAGCGAACCTGGGAAAAGAAACTGGGCGGCCGGTACTACCGGCCCACTCGGGCGGTACTACCGGGCCGGCCGGTAGTACCGGATCTCGGTACCTAGCGAGACAGAAAGAAAACGGGCCGTTTTCAGGCCCGAGCGGTACTACCGCCCGGACGGGCGGTACTACCGCTCGGCCAAGAAAACAGACTGACATGCAAATATTCAAATGCCAATAACTTTTGACTGGAAGCTCCGATTGACCCGATTCAAATTGCATTGGATAGAGGGCGGAAATATTGATCATCACCAAGTGAGAAAGTATCAAGTAGAATAATGTGATATACCTCACTTGGCGAGAAACCGAAAAGCCGCATAAATCAAAATCGCAACAAGATACAAATGGGAGATCCGATTTTGATGAACAAGAGCTTGTTATGGAGATTACCACAAGCTCTATATCCTCACATGGATAATACCAAATAACAACCAAATACGATGATGCAAGTATGCAAAGGTTTGAGCCCTCTCCGAACGATGTGACCGAATTACTCATACGAGAGCCCCTCTTGATAGTACGGTTATCTATCCTAAACCCGGTCTCATACACACAACGTGAGACCGGCAAAAGGGAAAACCTATCAAGATTATACCTTTGCCTTGAGCATTCCACTTGAGCTGATGTAGACGGTCTTTCCCTTCTCAAGATGGAACGCCTTTCTTAATTCATCATCATCGACCTCACATATTGAGCTTGCACAACATATCTTCTTTGCATTTCATCGACCTTGAAGCCAACACATGCTCCACGCGATGCCAATGGACAAATCCTACAAGTATAATTCAATACACACATTAGTCCATAAAGATTGTCATTAATTACCAAAACCACACATGGGGGCCCAACATGTTCTTTCAATCTCCCCCATTTTGGTAATTGATGACAATCCCTTTAAGAGGGTTTATATAAGGAATATTAATGAATATAATGGTAATACCAATATCAAACACTACAAAAGTATGTGATATTGGTACCACCACCATATATAGAGCAAACTCCCCCAAAATCTATGCATGTGTGATGAACTTGAATTTCATTGCATATATTGCCAATCATTATCATTGGTGGAGTTTCCTCTATATATACCACATGCTAAGCAACAACAAAAATGCAAGATCATGAAAGGAAAATGCTTAGAAACAAACTCAAGGCATAAAACATTTCCCTTAAACCCTCTAAAACTTCTCCCCCATTGGCATCGATTGCCGAAATGGGTGACAAGTTCTAGAAGGCAAATATAGTAATAATTCCTCCAAAGATGTGCCTTCGCACATATCCAATGATGAATACTTGGGAGGGAGTAGGACTATATCGAGGACCCGAAGATTGCCAAGGACTAAAATAAAATGACGCATCACAAATGACGCAAGCAATCACAAGATCCGACAAATCAATTGAAAACAACAAATGAGTTCAAAAGGAAACTACGAGATATTATGAAATGAGCAAAATAGTGCTTTAAATAACAAATAGAAAGCTCCCCAAGATTTGTGCATAATTCAAAATAAATGCATTAGAATACATATTCCACAAATATGGAATCCTTGCTCCCCCATAAGTATTTAAAACACAACGAATGAGAAAGAAGACAAATGTGCATTATTAGATGAATTAGATGAGCTCCCCAAAGATAATGCACCAATTATGATAATTGTATTTGGGATCAAGGTGCATAATCATGGAATCCTCACTCATCCAAGTTCATTTAACAATACAAGGCATGAGATAATAAATATGAGTGCCCAAAGATGCAAACAAGAGGAACAAACACTCATAGGCAATTAAATTTGGAAGCCACCAACGAATCAAAAGGAATAGAAAGGTGGTCTCCAAGGATTTAAAAATCAACTAAAATTATCTTCTCATATGTGTATATGTCTCTAAGTGGATGACATCACAAATACATATGCCCATAAATAAACAAGCACATACAAGGAAGATATACAATAAAGCACATGGAAGCAAAAATGAAGTCACAACATATACTAATAAGATTTTTTGCTTCGAAGCATGGACAAAGGCTCACATATATCTTATTGTACATTAATGGGCTCCAAAAACCAACACACTACATATATTACAACTATCACCAAGGGAAAAAGGAGAAAGTTAGAATATATGGAGAAAGGCAACAAGTATCACTAAAACTAGCAAAATCTCACTATTGCACATGAGAGAAGTTGAGGAAAGGATGGGCAATAAAATTGATAGATTGACATATTTGGGATTGGTGGATCATATGTATGATTTTGTATAGTCCCAAATAAATGCACTCATCTCAACTTATACACATTTACAATAGAGAGTTATCTTAAAACCAAGGCTAGAACCACACAAATACAACTACAACAATTTATGCCAAGATGCAACCTACAAAAGGTTGGAAGCAAGATAAATATGCATGAGAAAGAGATACTTGTTACCGAGATATAATTGGTAGGATGTAGAGGATATGAATTCATTGATCATCCTATAGCTTGTCTCAAATTTTCATGTATGCATCACTTCTTCAAAATTGAGAGATAAGCATCTAATATATCTCCAATGTACCTAAAACACAATTAAGTACAAAATGGTCCCCAAACATATTGGGTCCAAAGTAGTTAGTGCAACTACAATACATAGGAGAGACTCCACATAAATATGTGCATATTGATATGAAATTGAATTTCATGCACAACTTAGCCGATGGGATTTGGTGGAGTTTCCCCTATATTGGATCAAAGAAAGCAAGCATGCCATAATATAGATATGTAGTAAATATGCATGCACAAGGCTTTCATGAACCAAGAATGAGATACAATTTGAACAAAAACACCAACTAAACCAAGATGGCACACACAAGAGCGTGACAAGACAAGCAGTGTCCAAATTGTATCAAAGACCCAATTCAACACATGAAAGATCACAAGTTCAACAAATGAACTAGGCTAAGGCCAAAAGAGCAAAAATAGATAGACATAAAATTGCTCAAGGATTTATCTCATTCTAAAATGGTCAAATCAAGAAACAATGAATGAGACAAAACCAACTCCCAAAAAGGGCAAGGTTCCAACAAGAAACCAAACTCCCCAAACTTCACATGATGGCACAAAATACCAAAATGAAAAGATTGAGGTTCCAAGCACATAAAACCCGATATGGATCAAGCAAAGAAGCATAAATATGAATGTTCTAAATAATATAGGAGAGCTCCCCCATGGATAGTGCATTATGTAGGATTTTCCTTTAGAATACAAAATGCACACAAATGGGATCATCACTACTACCTACATTAACTAAAATACACGAGGATATTAATAAAATAAGAAGATCCAAAAGAAGCAAGGAAGCTTGGGAGACAACATAAAACATTTTCTTGGCCAAAGATAGGATAAAATTAAATAAAGGCCAAAGTGAATACGATCAATAAATTCTACCTTAAATTGAGTACTCATTGTCCAAGGACAAGAAATATTGGGAATAATTTTCCCTAGGTAGTTCATACGGATATCCAAGATCATATACACACAACAAGAAGCATATAACTAAATATAAGAATTGAGCATGGTACTTCAAACAAGATTCTTGGTAGCTTCCAATAGTCACACAATCACTAGTGATTAGAGTAACTTGAAGCAAATGGTTTCCATGCGAATATATATATCTAAATATGAGGAAACGCATACCAAGAATCATTCTCATATACAAGATCCAAAATAAGATCAATAAAGGAATTCAAGAAAATTGGAACTTGTATGAGCAAATGTGTCACCTAGGTGCTAGATAATTATCAATATCAATTCTAAGTGACACAACCTCGAATATTCACATTTTCTAGGATTGTAATATGCACTAAGCATATGACTCCCCCATAATGTGATACTACCATAAACCAACACGAGGAAAAAGGATACAAATAGAGATAATTAATGGACATTGTAAAACTTAAATTTCTCATGAGAATTATACCACATAGAGACTAGACAATAAACCAATATAAATACTAGGTGGTATTCCTCATGTACACACAATTTTAGGATCGTGGAATGCCTAAGCATAACACTCCCCCAAAATGGGATAGTCCATTAATCTCTCACAAGAGCCAAATAAGATGCCAAATATGAACAAGTAAGGCTCTAACACAAGAAACACACATACATGGTGTGCCACCTAATCATACATAAATATATACTTGATTCCTCAAGATAATTAAGTGGATATCACAACATGTACACAAGCATGGAAGATACAAAACCAACACATGCACAAGGGGGCGAGTAACTTTCAATGTAAAGAGTTTAGCATATGTTACCGCAAGGAGAAACATTGGAAATATAATAGGAGCAATATAATACACATGACTTGGCTTGACAATTATACTAGATGAAGATCCCTCAATTCTTCATACTGTAGCCAAGACTCCAATGCCCTCCAAAATACACCTATTGATCAAGTCTTGGCTAGTTGGCCCCCGACCAAGTTGGGTCCTAAGAGGTTAGTCACAATAGGCTTGGCAACCCAAATGGATCTTTTCTTGACACCACATTGGGCACCAACAAATTTGGCAAACACATTGCCAACCTCATACTTATAAAGAGAATAAGCATTATCAATAATGATAGGGTTGTATGAGGAGATACCAATAGTGCATGAGGAATAAATGTGCCCTTTCTTACGGCAAATGTAGCAAGTTCTTCTCTTTCCATCTTTATTTTTGGATGGAGCAACAACTTGAGGAAGAGCTTGAGTCTTCTTGGGAGGAGGCCCATCTCTAACAAGATGTAGATCTTGAGGCTGCTTCCCTTGTTGCTTCTTGCCAAGGGACTTCTTCTTTAATGGGCAAAGTTTGACATGATGCCCTTATTCCTTGCACTTGAAGCAAACAATGTTGGCTGGATTCTTGACTTGATCTTGGCCATTCTTCTTGATGTCCTTGTGCTTCAACTTGATAGTGGACTTGTTCTTGACATTGGAGTTGAATCCAAGCCCACTCTTGTCATTGGGGGATTTTTGCACACTCAAGATTTTGTTGAGTGCGACCTTCCCTTGATGACCCCTTTTCAAGTCATTCTTCAAATAAGTGACTTGAGCCTTGAGATCTTTGATTTCCTCTACATGGTTAGTTTGAACAAAAGTACTAGAGGAAGTAGATGCTACATTATTAGAGCAACAAGGCAAGGAATGTAATTCATCATGAGATATAGCATGGTTATGAGGGGATGAATTACAAGGACTAGCACATGGCAATATAACATTTGGAGTAGATATAGTGCTAATGTCCACATGAGGACCAGTAGATGTTACCTTTGACACGATGGCCTCATGAGCTAACTTTAGCCTACCATGGGAGACTAGAAGATCCTCATGCGAGCTTGAGAGCTTAACATGACTTTCTTCTAATTTCCCATAGTTGCTGGTTAGCAACGCAAGTTGAGCATTTAGCTCAACATTCTCCTCCAAAATAGATGCTTCACAAGAAATAGAGTTAGTAGCACAAGCATCATCATTATTAGCGAGAGGTGAGGGCAACTTGGCAAGCTCTTTTGAATATGAAGCTTTAAGTTGCTCATGCGACTCGATGAGTTTGATGAGCTCCCTATTAACAACCCGAGAGCCATTATCAAGAAGCTTAAAATCCTCAACAAGTTTAGCATAAGCAACTTCAAGTTCATCATTTTTAAACTTGAAGGAGTTTGCCACCACAAGTTCCCTATCATGGTATTCTTTTACTCTAGATAATTCTAGAGTGAAAGTCTCCTCAAGAGATTCTTTGGTGGTTTGTTCTTCTTCAAGGGAGTCATTTATTTGAGCAATTTCATTAGCATAATTACGCTCACGCGCAAATTGTTCATCAATTAAGTTTTCTTGCTCCTCAATAAGATCATTGCCTTCTATAGCATAATTCAAGATTTCAAGAAAGTTGGAGGAAGCAATTTTATTTTTGAAGAGAGCGCCAAATACAACCTCTCCCATTTTCTTAATACTTACCTCTATAATCATCATTATCATTTTCAACCTCATCATCATCATGAGATACAATGGGATCCAAATAGGTTACCTTTGTTCCCTTAGCCATAAGGCATATGTGAGAACCGGAGGAAGGTGATGATGAGATTGCACTTGTAGCTCTCTTCAAGACCTTGTCTTGTCCCGTAGAATCTTCATTTTCCTCTACATGGTTAGAAACACAAGCACTATAGGAAATAGAAGCATTTTTATCATGGCAACAAGACAACAAGAGCATATCATCATGAGATTTATTCAAGTCATTTGTACATGATATGCAAGGACTATTAACACAGGCATGTAAGGAGTTTTGAGTGCTAGAAGTGTTAAGGTACAAAGATAGATCATTGCAACTAGATATGGATGAAGGATTACAAATAGTAATATCACTATCCATATTGCAATTTCTATCACCACTCACCATATCATTACCTTGTGAAAAATCACATGTTGGTGAAGTGGTAGACGATGAGAGCTCATCTCGACCGGAAGTGGAAGCAACACAATCATCCTCAATAATGTTGGACTTGCTATATTTATCTTGAAGCTTGGTCCATATCTCACGAGCGCTTGAATAAGGCATGATAGACGAAAGAACTACATTGCTCACAACATGCAAAAGAATTTTAGTAGCTAGAGCATCTATATGAGAGTTCAACTTCTCCTCTAAAGATTCGTTTTGGGTATCCACAGGAGAATAGAAACCCACATATAGATAGCCCTCGATAATTGGGTGAATTTCCCGAAATAAATTAAGCATGCGAATTTTCCAAACATCATAATTTGTGCCATCGAATGTGAGCGTGTCCTTGTGCACTAATCCCCTAGCCGACATCTTTACTCTCAAGGCGGTGAAGCCTAAAATGAGAGACCGGGCTCTGATACCAATTGAAAGGATACGGATGTCGCCTAGAGGGGGGGTGAATAGGCGATTAAAACTTTTCCTAGAGTGGCTCAACAAAGGCGGAATAAAACTAGTGTTTACTTTGTGAAGCACAGCCTAGAAACAACTAAGGTTCACCTATGTGCACCAACAACTTATGCTAAGCAATACAAGAAACAAAGTGATAGCAAGATATATATTACTTCAAGCACGAAGGCTATCACAATGTAAAGTGCATAAGTAAAGATCTCGAGTATAGATATAACCGAGGCACGCGGGGACACCGATATTTTACCGAGTTCCTCCCAACATGGAGTACGTCTCGTTTGGAGAGGGGGTGGTATCAAACCACCAACGCCACAAAAGGCCTCCCTTATTCTCCGGTGAATCTCACCCCAATGGGATCGATCCATGCTTCCACTATCGGTGCACTTGTCGGTGGCAACCGGAACCTCTCACAAGGTTGGGGCACAACTCCACAACTTAATTGGAGGCTCCCAACAAACGCCAAAAAAGGCCTCAACAAATGTCACCAAGGCCACAATGCCACCAAGGATACAAAACCGTCTAGGGTTCCAAGAACCCAAGAGGGACAAGCTCCAATGAGCAATTCAAACCAAATCCTCCGAGGAGAACTCAAACCGATGCACCAAATGCAAATGGCAAGAACACCACAAAGATGCTCAAATCCCTCACTCTCAAGTTCCAACAAAGCTACTAAAGCTATTGGGGGAACAAGAGAGGAGGAATCAAAGAGAGACACAAAATCCCCCAAAATCTAGATCCCCAAAGATACACTCACAAAGAGATGAATCGGTTAGGTCAAAACGTGGGTCTAGGTCTCCTCCAACTACCCCTCAAATATATGCAAGAATCATTGGAGGGGTGAGTAGAAGTCAAGCTCAAAGAGTAAAGCAAATGGGGGCAAAGCTTGGACAAGAGGAGGAAGAAGAAGTAACCCTAAATGAAAATGGACAAAAGACTTATATAGGGCTAGCCAAAAAATGGTCGTTGGGGTATTTTTTCGACGGTCCCAGAGTAATCGGATTGGGCAGACTACGGTCCCATCGAACCATACAACAATGAAGCGAGCTAGAGAGAAAGCAAAGATGGCAGCGTGCATGCAGCGGCCTACAGCATTGAAGCGGGGCCGCACATCTTGTGGCCTTATCGGCAATGACAAGCAGTGCAGCAGCAGGTCTTACAAATGGCCAAGCACGGCAGCGCTAAGACACGCACGCAGACTTGAGCAAGCGGGGCAGCGATGCGCCGCACGGATGCGAGGTAAGCGCATGACGTGAGGCGCAGCAGAGCGCATAAGCAGTGGCAGCGAGCGGGAGCAGGCGGGTCAACGCCAGCGGGACGGGCGATGGCGTGGCCTTGTGGCGAAAACTGGATCTAGATCTGAGCGAACAGGAAAAAGAAACGGGCCGGCGGTACTACCGGTCCACCGTAATTACTAGACGGCGGTAGTACAGGTCTGGCACGGTAGAAGAAAGCGGGCCATTTTCAGGCCGGCGGTAATCTTAAACCCGTCGGCGGTACTACCGCCGCCCAGAAAAATCGACATGCAAATATTCAAATGCCAATAACTTTTGACTGGAAGCTCCGATTGACCCAATTCAAATTGCGTTGGATAGAGGGCAGAAATATTGATTATCACCAAGTTAGAAAGTATCAAGTAGAATAATGTGATATACCTCACTTGGTGAGAAACCGAAAAGCCGCATAAATCAAAATCGCAACAAGATACAAATGGGAGATCCAATTTTGATGAACAAGAGCTTGTTATGGAGATTACCACAAGCTCTATATCCTCACATGGATAAGACCAAATAACAACCAAATACGATGATGCAAGTATGCAAAGGTTTGAGCTCTCTCCGAACGATGTGACCGAATTACTCATACGAGAGCCCCTCTTGATAGTACGGTTATCTATCCTAAACCCGGTCTCACACACACAACGTGAGACCGGCAAAAGGGAAAACCTATCAAAATTATACCTTTGCCCTGAGCATTCCACTTGAGCTCGATGTAGACGGTCTTGACGTTCTCAAGATGGAACGCCTTTCTTAATTCCTCATCATCGACCTCGCATATTGAGCTATCCCAACATATCTTCTTTGCATTTCATCAACCTTGAAGCCAACACATGCTCCAAGCGATGCCAATGGACAAATCCTACAAGTATAACTTAATACACACATTAGTCCATAAAGATTGTCATTAATTACCAAAACCACACATGGGGGCCCAACATGTTCTTTCATCTCTTCCTGTAGCATGTCGAGCTGCTTCATGCCGATCGACTTCCTAGAGATGACGTCAAAAAAGTTGCACAAGCCAAACATCGTCTCACGGACGTGCTCGTCCATTATCCCTTGTATGGCAACTGGAAGTATCTGTGTCATCATCACGTGACATTCGTGGGACTTCATACCGCTGAACCTCTTCTTCGCTACGTCGAGATACTTGCTTATCTTTCCCGAGTAACCGTTAGGAACTTTGACTCCTAGGAGGCACCTGAAAAACTGCTCGATCTCCTCCTGACACAGAGTGAAGCAGGCAGCGCGAAGCACAACCACCTCTTCTTCTGTGGCGCATACAGGCACTATGCGCCACAGAAGTTCAATCTTCGGTGGTGCATACTGAGTGCATGCGCCACAGAACCTTGGCCATAGGGTGCAGTGGGCCATGTGGGCCCCGTGACTCAATGTTCTGTGGCGCATAGCTCATATATGCGCCATAGAACCTTGGCCAGTGGCCAGACACTATGGGCCATAGGGTGCAGTGGGCCAGACACTGTGGGCCCCTGCACTCATTTCTGTGGCGCATGTTGTGGTTATGTGCCACCGAAGATTGAACTTCTGTGGCGCATAGCTGATATATGCCCAGAACACCGAGCGATCTGCGAAATGAAGGTGGCGATAGAGCTTTAATGACACCCTCTATATATACCACTCCTGTCCAAAGCAACATACCTGCCCGATGTCTTCTTCCCACAACTCGTGGAATACTCGTGGAGAGCACAACCGCTCGCGTTCCCTGCGACCTACTCGCGGTGGAGGCGAGGTCGAGGCGATGCGAGTCGGCCGCCATGGGATTGAGGTCAACCTAATCGAGGAGGCTGAACGCGCACGAGGCCCTCTACAACAAGGCCATGAGGTTGTATGACGTGCTCGCGTCTCCGGAGGAGAGGACGTGCATGGCGGAACCAATTGGGTGGCGGCCGGTACTTGACCCCAACGTGTCCATGGAGGACCACGTCCGCAGGCTGCAGGCGCGCGTGAACAGGGAGGTTTGGCATCTTCCACCGCCATCGCCCCCACCAGCTCTGTGAAGGGATTTGCAATGTTGTATTTTGTGTATTTGCAATGATGTATGGCATTGTTGTTTTGCTGTTCAAGGCTATGCGCATGTGCATTTTGCAACGATGTATGCCACTGCACATGTCTATCTACTAGATTGTCTAGTATATTCTACCTATTCCACTGGTACTTGTTTAGTTGGGAAAAGCACAAGAGGAAAATGTGTGTACTAGGAAACACGAAGCATTCTGTGGTGCATACTGCACTCATGCGCCACAGAAGTTTGTTCTTCTATGGCACATATGAACAAATGCGCCACAGAAGCTTGTACATGGGTGTACAGAGTGTGGGGCCCACATAATTGTTCTGTGGCGCATATTGTGATATGCGCCACAGAAGATATAAACTTATGTGGCGCATCTCCTTGTATGCGCCACAGAAGTTTGGTCAGAGCACGGTCGGACCCCGCCTGCTGTGAGTCCCACCAAACTTCAGTGGCGCATACAGACTGATGCGCCACAGAAGATTCATGGTCCAACGGCTGGTGTGGGTCCCACCAAACTTCTGTGGCGCATGGCTCTAGAAGATGCGCCACAGAAGTTTGGTGGTTCTATGGCGCATTGCTCCGGATGCGCCACTGGATAACTTTTGTGGCGCATGGTCAAAACCATGCGCCACAGAAGGTATGTCTATCTATAGCTAGTTTCCTAGTAGTGAAGGTAGAAGGTGGAGACTCAAATAATGGTGGAAGAAAGGCCCTTTTATTTATAAAGGAGGCAGGGATTTCAAGTTTAAAAAAGAGCTTCCAAAAATTATGGTACTTGTTAGCTTTCAGCCCTCATTGCCCTTATCATAAGCATCTTTAAGTGATTAAGGTTAAAGTGAACAAAGATGGAGTATATGCTTGATGAAGTATAAGTTGGCAATCGCAAGTCCCTTGAATACGAGGGCCACACCTCATGCTACTCAACTTTAGTCACCTGTAAGTTCTTGTCATTGTAAGTATTTGCATATCATTAAGAACCGCCAATGGGGTATCCCTTGCACATGGTACAGGAGCTATCCCATAACCAAAATGACAAGGCAAGCAGACAATGAGCATCTCAGCAATCTTCTTATTTACCATGGGAATATGGTGTTCTTTTCTCTCTCTTTCCTCTTTTCTCAATGTGTCTCTTTTTTTATAAGAAGAATGCTTCATAGATGTCACTATGGTGATGCTGCAAGTTTCCACCATGATTAGGCATGGCATAGGCTAGCGGTCCAGGCGTTTCTCTAACACAGGGTACAAACTCCATGGACTTACAAGTTACCTCTTTATTTCACACCGGTGACATCCATAGACAAAATAGCATGATATCAACTGAGTACAAAGTACAAGTGCAATGTTGAAAACGTTCCCCGTGACAGCACGGTTCTGCTAATTCCAACGTATAAGTGCAAGCATATACAACATAGAAGACACAATGGTTCAAGTTTATTAGGGGCAAAGAATATAAAGTGTGCCATCAAGTTTGTGAGGGCTTTAATCACTAAGTTTTCACATAACAAAATAGTTTTTAATTGGAAGATAGCTGAAAACGAGAATATACTTGGAATGGTGTAACACACCATGCATAGGAGTTTATAGTGAACACTTTGGAATAACTTGGTTTCTTGGGAGTTGGAAGCATGAGTGAGCTTACTCACACAATTGGAGTCTAGCAAAGGACTAGGAGCAACCAACTAAGAGAGCAATAATGGCCATAATCATGCAGAGCAACAAAACATTACTAATCAAATCATAGAGTGGTACTACAAGTCAAGGACTAAATGATCATAGAGGCTATGGTGACTTGTTCGTAGTCATAACATGGTGTGAGCATGTGCCAAGTCAACCCAAACAAAGCATCAAAGGAGAATACCACAATACTATGCTTTTGCATGCTAAAACAACGCATAATTCTTTCAAGGCACACTAAGCAATCCCAATTGTTTGGAACAAGACATGCTACAGCAATAATCAGTAAGCATAAGGTCAAAACAACACCTAGCATGTCATTCTAAAGTCTAAGCCACAGTCAAAACAAGCTCCCTTTTGTACCACTTAAGCATGAAGTTTTCTACTCTTCTCCAACACCAAACAACTTATTTGAAGCAACTCACAAAGATAATAATCAATAAAGATTAGTGAGCTTGTCTCACAAATCCACAAAAAAGAACTAAAAATTTCTAAGCTGAAAGCTCAAGAAAACTAAGGCTAAACATAGTGCTATCAAAAGAGAACACTCACAGAACAATAAGAGTGAAAACTAGAGTGTTCGAGGAAATGGAAACAGAGTGTGTCTCTCTCCAAAAAGGTGTGTTGTGATCAACCAAATTTATTCAAGCAAACTAAGCAAACAAAAACCAAAAACAAAAACTAAGACGCTCCAAGAACAACACAATTGTGCATGAAACAATAAAAAAGAAGTGTCTAGAAAGACCTGAGATTTTTATTGATGAAGAAGGGGATGCCTTGGGCATCCCCTAGTTTTGACGCTTGTACCTCTTGGATATTTATTGGGGTGACACCGGGGTGGCATACCCAAGCTTGATATTTTGTCCATTCTTCATCTCATTACATCATTCTCTCTCTACACCTGAAATTTTTCCTTCATACAAAACTTCCCACAATCTTCATTAGCAACAATAGTGTATTCAAAAGATATTAGACCTTTGGCAAAACTTTGGAACAGAAAAAAATTTCACTAAAAACACAAGCTACTGTATCAACTCCTTCAAAATGCTCAATTTCCCAAAAAAAACCCAAAAAGGAATCAATAAGAAGCAAATGCAAATAATGGCAGAAATCTGTCAAAACAGACCAGAAGGTATAAGCCGATTTTTTCGAAGACCTTTTGTTGATCAAATCAAAAAGTGTTGAACTAACAAAAGTTAGATAACATACTGGGGGATTTATTAGTAAATTTTGAGCTCAATCCGACTTACAGAGACTCCTCACGAATTTGTTTGGTGGAGGACAGAAATCTGTTTCGGGACAACAACTCCCCAAATCTTACTTCCCTCTCATTAGAGGTCATTCTTGGCACAAAAAAACAAACAAAAAGGATAAGGAGAGGTCATTACAGAAGTAATAACTTCCAAGACTCAAGAAAACTCTTGGGTTATTGTAGCACCCCGGGCAAAACCAGTACTAGAAAATCGCGGCTGTTTGTATGTTGTGCATCATCATGACATCATCATGCATGTGTTTGACTAAACCTATTCCCCAAAAGCCTATATTGTTTTCTAATTATCCCCTTCTCTATTTCAAATTGAAAATCTCGGTCTTTTCCGAATATTTTGTTTTGTCTAAAATTATTTATAAAAGGCCTCATAAATAAAACATAAATATTTTTGTACCGGGGAGGCCGCCACCTGCCAGGCCCAAAGGGCCCAGCTGGCAGCAGCCTACTACCCGGCCCAAACTATACAAACCCTAACCCTAAACCATCCCCACCTATCTACCCTACTCCCCACCATGTCGCCGCTATGCACCCTGCAGACCG